>JAXIVD010000320.1:60000-72500 GCA_036785275.1 Cancer borealis | reverse complement strand
GCTCTAGTAGAAAAACAAAGGTGGTACAGTACTTTAAAATTAATTAAAAGATAGGGTACAAATAAAAAAAAAATTGTCTTGTATGTAAAGATCAGCTTAATGATGCAATGCAATCACCTCAATGATGCAATGCTGATTTGATAGTTCAGTAAACCTATGAGATTAGTATCTGTATTTAAGTTGTAATCTTGAGTTGTAAAACTTGTTTTTCATAAGTGTTTTGTTTCAGGGTACAAGCCATCTTCCCCACACCAGATCCTCAGGCAATGCTCGACAGGAGAATGCAGAACTTAGTTGCCTATGCCAGAAAAGTTGAAGGGGACATGTTTGAAATGGCAAATTCTCGGGTAAGATGTTTAAAACTCTTTCCTTATATGTACACTGCTTGGCAGTGAAGTAGGGATGCATGATCCCACACCACTCATAACTACTAGAAAATCACATGAAAACTCATAGAAGGCAATGCCCAGTCATCTTGTTGATTATTATTTTTCCCCTTCATCTTGATACCTTACTCTAAATGTTGGGGGATTGACTGCCAGGTTAGGGATAATTTTAGTGTTTTGATTATCTATATTAGATCACTCCTGCTGGATGTCAGCCCCTAGCTTTTGAAGGGTCAAAGTATTCTTACTCTATAGGCATCACTTTATGATTGACCAGAGGTGCCATACAATACCTCGGTTGCTGAACAAGCTACTCAGCAACAGCTATATAGCAGCACTGCGTCACTGTGTGTGTCAGTTACGCTGCAGCCCTCGCTCAGACAACACCTGCTCCAAACTGTTCTTTGATTATGGCGATATTTCTTGTGTTGTGCATTATTTCTTTCTGATAATTCTTTTCTGGCTTCTCTTCTTTCTCTGCTTCCCTCCAATCTTCTTCTGCCACTCTTTCTTTCAATTCGATTAGCTCTTCAATTGTCCATTATAAACAATGTACGGTATTCCTAGGAAAGCATAAAAGTTTTGACCTTTGGTGTACAGGATGTAGCGTGGTTTTGAGACTTTAATTAAAATTTTCTTATTTAAGGAAAAACTGAATAAAAAATATGGTTATTACTTGTTTCTAAGATGCAAGAAAAGAGAAGTGGATTAAGAATTTTTGTTTTAGGGTCACAAAGTCTAAATACTGGGCTTTTCCTTCCTCACCGTATTACATGATAGGTAATAGTGGTTTCATATGATGCGATGATATGTCTTATGAATAATGTAGTATTCTATTTCATATTTATAGTGTTGAATGTCTACCTAATTTTGCAAAAATACATAAATTGTTGAATTTTTTTCATGGTACAACATACATTGGATCTTTTATGGTGTAACAGTGTAACTTTATATTAACTTGTATGTTTCAGCCTGAATATTACCATCTTTTGGCTGAAAAAATCTACAAGATCCAAAAAGAACTGGAAGAGAAACGTCTCCAGAGGAAGCAGACCCCTCGTGATGGAGCAGCAGTGCCTCCTGGCCCTCCTGGTGGCCCCCAGTGTCCTGCATCTGTAGTGCCTCAGGGAGGGCAAGTGATAGCTTCAGGACAAATTCTAACTCCTACAACTTCTGGAGCATCACCCATTGGTAAGTTAATGTTTCTTAATATAATTTGATATTCTTTTTGCTTTCCACTGTGGCAATATTATAACCAACGAGGTACAATTGAGGTGCAAGGTTGTGAGATTGCCATAACCATATCTCCACAGGAAAGAAAGTCTAATAACTAGTGGTACTGCTCTTTAAGGCAGTACCTTAGCTCATCCCCACCTCCACACTGTTAGTACACCTGTTAAGGTAGAACCTACTGGGAGAATGTAGCAAACATCAGCTGTTGCTTTAAGAATTTACCCCAACGATCTGTGGCTTGTGCCCTTCCAAGAAGAGCTCTGCGCTAGTTCTGCCAGCTGCCAGTGGCTCCATAGTGGGAAGGATAAGATGGCTATGGGTGGAGAGGGGCCTCCACCTTGCCATGGGATGGGAAAATTATGATAGCCAGCAGGTGGCTTTGGTCGTGTCTGAGGTTGATTAGTTGCCAAATATTTTCAAGAATTTTTTTTCCCCCTCTTTCTTTCACCTGAGTCGAAAAATCATCAAGCTGGACACCTTGAAACATACAGTTGGTTTTTGCCAATGCCAAGTGTTCTCCTTCAAGCTTCACACTTGTTCCCTTTTTTAGAGTTTCCTCAATCATTTTCATGTTGTACTTTCGAATGTCATCAGTGTTACTTTTGTTTATGGTTTTAGACAGTTCAACTGATTCTATTGTGTCTCGTCTTGTTTTTATTACCATTCTGCAACGTTTTCTTTTGAAACCCTTGATGGCTGTTGAGAACTTTCTGTTGTTTTCTTTGGATGTCTTCCCACCTACTTATAGTGCTGATTCTGAGACTACATTAGTTAGGTTGTCATTTATGCTCTACATCTCCATTCACCTCGTCTTATAGTTGTGAATACTTGTTCTGGATTTTAATTGCAAACTTGGCTGACTTCTTTTTGACTGTTGGGATATTTGACATTTTCATTCTGAATAACTTCTCTCTTTCTCTCTAAGTCCAGCGTTACTTAAATCTCACCATCCTGTGGGCACTTGACTTTAATTTATTTAATACTGTCACATTTTTTCTTTGTTAAGTTTGTTTGTAAGATTGAAGTCAATTTCATTCCTAGTTTCACCGTTCATGCTTTTCCATGTCCACTTCTTGCTTGCCTTACTATAGAAGAATTTGTTAATTATCTTTAAATTATTCCTCTCTGCAAACCTTTGAGTATGAATTCCGAAGTTCCAAAGCTGCTTCTACATTTTCATAAAATCTTTCTACATTTTTGTCATCGTAGGCTGATGTTGGTGTGTAAACCTGTGTGTAAGTATATATAATAATATATCTATATCTATATTTGGTTTCTATCCTCCTTAAAGGGAGGTAGTCAAGACAGGGATTAAGATTCTGGGAGACATTACTCTCCCCTTCCCCTTTACACTCTGTCTTTTAGTAGTATTCTTTCAGCACTGGCCACAGGCCTGTCATATATATATATATATATATATATATATATATATATATATATATATATATATATATATATATATATATATATATATATATATATATTTTTTTTTTACAGGTATTGTAGCCCGTCCTCCAGGTCCCCGGCTGGCACACCCATCCGGGAGTCTGATTCCTGCCACTCATCCAATGGCTAATAATCAAGTCTCTCAACCAACATCAGTTTGCCAACCTAGCAATCAGATGGTGATGGGTGGTCCTCCCATCAGTGGCCCCATCACTACAACTCCCACCACTAGTAACAGTACCTTGGCAAACTCCTCTGGGCAGTTTCCTGTCAGTGTTCCTCCAAGTGATATAATGCCTGGGTCCAGACCCAGCATTCCTCCACCTCCCTATAGTACTCCCAATGATTCTAATGTAATGAATCAAATGTCAAATCGAACTTCTCCTGCTATTCCGGTGTCTTCAGTTGCAGCCACACTTGGGATCACTCTAAGCCTTTCTTCACAATCAACTCCATGTTCCATGGCTAATACGTCAAGCGGTGAAAACTCTTTTCCACCTTCTTCACAGCCAAGTACAATAACAACTACTGCCAATAGTGAAAATACAGTGATGTCAACATCAATTCACACAAAGGATAATGCCATTGGCAATTTACCCACTCCATCAGAGATGACAGATGATAAATCAGACATTAAGCCTTGCAAAATACAGATAAAAACTGAAATTCCAGAAATTAAAAGTGAACCAGAAGAATGTGATGGAAAGGATATAAAAACGAAACCAAAGCCTGAACCAATGGAACTTAATACTTCAGAAGAGACTCCTACAAAACAAGAATCCTTCGTCAAGGAAGAACCAAAAAGTCCACCGGTAAGAACCCCAAGTGAGTCAAGTAATTCCAATGAAGGTGGGAACAGCAAAGGGGATAAACCAGCTAACAGCAGCTCAGTAGCTCCCAGACGACCTGCTCCAACGCCACCCAAGCCAGCCACTGTGGTGTGTGCTCCTTCCAGTAAGGATCGCCCCCCACTCTTCAAACCTGATGAATTGAGGCAACATTTAGTTCCTACCTTAGAGAAGTTGTATCGACAGGATCCGGAATCTATACCTTTTCGTCAGCCTGTTGATCCCCAAGCCCTTGGTATCCCCGACTATTTTGACATCATCAAGAAACCAATGGATTTGTCAACAATAAAACGCAAACTAGATACAGGCCAGTACTCTGATCCCTGGGACTACGTGGATGATGTCTGGCTAATGTTTGATAATGCATGGATATACAACAGGAAAACATCCCGCGTTTACAGATATTGCACAAAAGTAAGTAATGAGATGCTTTTGATTGATGGTAATAAGTCTATATAATAATTTTCATTGCTTATAGAGTTGGAGGACCTTTGTAGAAGCTTAAAAAAAACTTGAAAAACTAATTAGTATTAGGAATTATGGGAAAGCAATAGTGACATGCATGGGTATGACATGTTGGATGAATAGTATGTAAAACAAGATTACAAAAAAAGATGAAGTTGTAAATGGGAAGAAAGTATTGTACATAGATAGGATAGTAACACTGGTACGGGGACCTGTCCAGTTGGAAGAATACTGCCACTGTATTTGGGTGTTGCAGAATTGATGGAGTGATGAGGCTAGAGACCCCATCCTCTCTCTCTTTACACACACACACACACACACACACACACACACACACACACACACACACACACACACACACACACACACACACACACACACACACACACACACACACACACACACACACACACACACACACACACACACACACACACACACACACACACACACACACACACACACACACACACACACACACACACACACACACACACACACACACACACACACACACACACACACACACACACACACACACACACACACACACACACACACACACACACACACACACACACACACACACACACACACACACACACACACACACACACACACACACACACACACACACACACACACACACACACACACACACACACACACACACACACACACACACACACACACACACACACACACACACACACACACACACACACACACACACACACACACACACACACACACACACACACACACACACACACACACACACACACACACACACACACACACACACACACACACACACACACACACACACACACACACACACACACACACACACACACACACACACACACACACACACACACACACACACACACACACACACACACACACACACACACACACACACACACACACACACACACACACACACACACACACACACACACACACACACACACACACACACACACACACACACACACACACACACACACACACACACACACACACACACACACACACACACACACACACACACACACACACACACACACACACACACACACACACACACACACACACACACACACACACACACACACACACACACACACACACACACACACACACACACACACACACACACACACACACACACACACACACACACACACACACACACACACACACACACACACACACACACACACACACACACACACACACACACACACACACACACACACACACACACACACACACACACACACACACACACACACACACACACACACACACACACACACACACACACACACACACACACACACACACACACACACACACACACACACACACACACACACACACACACACACACACACACACACACACACACACACACACACACACACACACACACACACACACACACACACACACACACACACACACACACACACACACACACACACACACACACACACACACACACACACACACACACACACACACACACACACACACACACACACACACACACACACACACACACACACACACACACACACACACACACACACACACACACACACACACACACACACACACACACACACACACACACACACACACACACACACACACACACACACACACACACACACACACACACACACACACACACACACACACACACACACACACACACACACACACACACACACACACACACACACACACACACACACACACACACACACACACACACACACACACACACACACACACACACACACACACACACACACACACACACACACACACACACACACACACACACACACACACACACACACACACACACACACACACACACACACACACACACACACACACACACACACACACACACACACACACACACACACACACACACACACACACACACACACACACACACACACACACACACACACACACACACACACACACACACACACACACACACACACACACACACACACACACACACACACACACACACACACACACACACACACACACACACACACACACACACACACACACACACACACACACACACACACACACACACACACACACACACACACACACACACACACACACACACACACACACACACACACACACACACACACACACACACACACACACACACACACACACACACACACACACACTATGAGATAAGGTGTAGATTAGGTTGATGAATTTGTTTGTATGTGATACTTTAGAGGTTAAAAGGGAGAAAATTTGGAGAATATTTGTGGAAAGGAAGATGGATATGTTAGCTTTAAATGAAGCAAAGTATGAATCTGAGTTTGGAAGTGTGATTGAAAGTTAGGTGTAGTTAGAAGAGCAAGATAAGCTATGGTTTTATTAGTTAGTTCAGAGGTGCGGGTGTGTGTTTTGGAATGGTAAGAGGTTTCATCTAAACTGAAAGTAAAACTTGGATGAGCATTGTAGCATTCATCATTTCTCTCCACCCATCTCTATCATGTACAATCATCCTTTCTTGCTCCACAGGCATTCCTTTTTCATCCAACCCTCTTTCCACTCCGTTCATCCATCCATCCCATACATGGCCTTCCTCTCAACCGCACACACCTCACATCAGATCCTATTTTTATCTTTGCTAACTGATCCTCCTCCATTCTCTCCTGTGTCCAAACCAACTCAACACACACTGCTCTACTCAACTAGCCAACTCTTGTTATAACAGTTCTCCTTCATTCTTCATTTTTCACTCAGTCCATACATTCAACATTATATCCGAATTAATCCTTTCCAATTCTATAAAAACTCAAAACACTTATTTTCCTTTTACCAAAACTTTTCACACACCTGTCTCACAGCAAACACCTGATCCACACAGCTCCTCCTTCTAAATCTAAAGCTACATTGTCTGTCACAAATAACATGTTTTGTACCATCTCTGATCCTTTTTATCAGCACCTTACCATACAGCCTACTTACTACACTCAGCAGACTTGTATCCCTAAAACTAGTACACCGCCTTAATCTTTATACAAGGAAACTATACATGCACTCGCCCAATCAACTGGTATTATACTAGTCATAAAATACACATTTAGCAAACTCAATCACACTTGCACTACTACTTTTTAGATATTCTACAGCACACCCATCCAAACTGTATAACAAATTTGGTATGTTGTCAAACAGAGGTGAAGGAATGAAAATGAGATTGATTGAGAGGGTGAAATACAACACCCTAAGAGGGTTTGCCCTTATGGAAAGAATATCAGGGAGTGAAAAAACAAAGAGTACATGAATATGGTAGAGGCAGTGGGTGCAAGAAGACGATCCCAAGTGAAATGGGAGAACAGAGTGTTAGAGTATGGAAGAAGAAGAAGAGAGCATGTATAGAAGGAATGTGAGCACATGAATAAGTGGAAACTGCTGCCATTGCCATCCTTTTGGGGTGAGTTCCTAGGAACAGGCAAAAGAAAAGGTGTGTTCTGTGGTATTTGAAGTGATGCAGTCTTCTTGTCAGTTGTGGGTGTCACTTTGATCAACTTTAAATAGATTTGCTGCAATTTGTTCTTCTCTTGTGCTAAAACAAACCTACTTCTATGTATTTGCATTACAAAATAGAGAATGTTAAAAAAAATAGTTTACAATATTACAAGCCCAGTTTGCTTGTACAAATTTTTAATGGACATATCTACTAGTACTATTATTATTTTATATCTGATTTGTATTTCATTTATTTGTATTTTGCTAATTTGATTTGTATCTATTTTCAGCTTGCGGAAGTATTTGAAGCTGAGATTGACCCTGTCATGCAGCAACTAGGGTACTGCTGTGGTCGCAAGTACACCTTCAACCCTCAAGTCCTTTGCTGTTATGGAAAGCAGCTATGCACTATCCCCCGTGATGCCAAATATTTCAGTTATCAAAACAGGTTTGTAAGAAATGCAGTCAAATTTTAAGACATAAATACATATACTATGACTTGGCATTGTAGTGGTTAGGATACTTGTTATTCAACTGAGAAGTCTAGAGATTCAAGCCAGGTGGAGGCTACTCCTTATCTCCGGTATTATTATCTTTGAAATGAAAAATTAAAAAAATAAAGCCTAATAAAGCCTTTTGTAATCTGCAGGGAATATGGTAGTAGGATTCTTACAGTCTGACCACAGGGCAAAAAAGTAACATTTATATCTTTTCAGATATACATATTGCTATAGATGCTTCAACGATATTCAAGGAGATAGCATCACCTTAGGAGATGACCCATCACAGCCAGCTTTGTAAGTATCCATATATTAATTTGTTCTTTTACAGCCTCCAAAACTAATGGGTTAACAGTTTTTTAAAGTAATGGTTGATGTTCTCAAATTTCATTATAGTTCATTTCTGTTTGAGTGGGTGGGCAGTGGTGGCATGCTTGTTTGCAGAGAGTAAAGAGTGCCTTAGATATTGTGAATAGGAGTGAAAATGGAGGAAGTGAATAAATAAATACTTTGACATATGCATCACAGAATTTTTTGCTAAATTATTTTTATTTTTACAGGATGATCAAGAAATCTCAGTTCACCGAAATGAAAAATGATGCTCTCGATCTAGAACCTCTGGTAGAGTGTCTTGATTGTGGGCGAAAACAGCACCAAATATGTGTATTATACATGGAGACCATTTGGCCCCAAGGGTTTGTCTGTGAGGGTTGTCTCAAAAAGAAATCTCAGTCACGTAAAGAAAATAAATTTACAGCAAAGAAGCTACCAACCACAAAACTGAGTAATTTCTTGGAAACTAGAGTTAACAACTTCTTGAAAAAGAAAGAGGCAGGTGCTGGAGAGGTTTACATCAGGGTTGTATCATCAACTGACAAGACAGTTGAAGTCAAAGGAGGAATGAAAACTAGGTAAGTAAATAGTTGTAGCTACAATTCATAGGAATTTGAGACCATCTTTAGACACATGGTTGTAGCTATTATTATGATGAATTGTTTCTTACCATGTGATGGTGACTAGGGTGTGGACACTACAGCGTACCTCCAAAATATTTAAGCTCCTTCAATGGCACAAAATAATATGTGTTGCTGTAAAAGCACAATGACTATGGTATAGGTATGGGGAAGACATGGAACACTGCTTAGGAAGGCTATTAATATTACCTTCCATAATAATTAACAAATAATTGCATTGCATGGTGTCCATTAGTGGGGAACATTTGGATTTTCATTTCAAAATATGTGAATAATTAAGCTTTTTTTTCAGGTTTGTTGATACAGGACAACTTTCACCGGAATTCCCGTACCGTGCCAAAGCTCTTTTTGCCTATGAAGATATCGATGGGCAGGATGTTTGCTTCTTTGGTATGCACGTGCAAGAGTATGGGTCTGATAGCCCTATACCAAATACCAGAAGAGTATACCTAGCATACCTAGACAGTGTACATTTCTTCAAACCAAGACAATATAGGACTGCTGTTTATCACGAAATACTTTTGGGCTATCTTGATTATGTTAAGCAATTAGGGTAAGTACATATTATATTATGATAAAAGGAAGTCTGAAAGATTGAAAGACTTGTTACACAAACTTTTAGCCTGCAAATGATATATGTATTTATACGGTTTTTTTTTTTTTTTTTTTTTTTTTTTTTTATTCCAAATTTATTTGTTAATTGTTGGAATTGGATTATGATGTTTTCCTATGAAGTGAAATACAATGAGTACTGTTGTCTTTCACAGGTACACAATGGCACATATCTGGGCGTGTCCACCCTCAGAGGGAGATGACTACATTTTTCACTGCCATCCTAGTGATCAGAAGATCCCCAAACCAAAGCGCCTGCAAGAATGGTACAAGAAAATGCTAGATAAAGGAATTATAGAAAGAATAGTTCTTGATTATAAAGATATTCATAAGCAAGCCTTTGAGGACAATATGAAATCTCCAGCTGAGTTACCATACTTTGAAGGGGATTTCTGGCCTAATGTAATGGAAGAGAGCATTAAAGAGCTTGACCAAGAAGAGGAAGAGAAGCGAAAGCAGGAAGAAGCAGCTGCAGCAGAAGCTGCTGCACAGGCAGCCATGGGACAAGAGGAAGAAGAGGAAACTAGCCAAGATGGTAAAAAGAAGGGTCAAAAGAAACACAAAAATAAAAATAAAAATAAAAGTCAACAAAAAAATAAATCCAAGAGCAAAACTAATGCAGCTGGCTGCAATGATCTTGCTCAAAAGATATTTGCTACAATGGAGAAACACAAGGATGTATTCTTTGTAATAAGATTGCATAGTGCACAATCAGCTGTTAGTTTGCCTCCAATTCAGGATCCTGACCCAATTATGGTATGTGATCTCATGGATGGTAGAGATGCCTTCCTAACATTGGCTAGTGAGAGGCATTTAGAGTTTTCATCCTTGCGGCGTGCTAAGTACTCCACAATGGTCATGATGTATGAACTTCATAACCAGGGCCAGGATCGCTTTGTATATACCTGTAATCACTGCAAGGCTCATGTGGAGACTCGCTACCACTGCCAAGAATGTGATGACTTTGACCTTTGTACCTCTTGCTTCAAGGCTGAAGGTCATAACCATAAGATGATAAAGCTGGGCTTGGATCTGGAGGATGGGCCAGTCTCTACAGAAAACAAAAATCTCAATCCTCAGGAAGCACGCAAACAGTCCATACAGAGATGTATTCAGTCTTTGGTTCATGCCTCACAATGCAGAGATGCCAACTGCAGGCTTCCATCTTGCCAGAAGATGAAAAGAGTTCTGGCACACACCAAGTCATGCAAAAAGAAGAGTAATGGAGGCTGTGCAATTTGTAAACAGCTCATTGCTCTTTGTTGTTACCATGCAAGAAATTGTAAAGAACAAAGATGTGTTGTACCATATTGCTTTAACATTAAACAAAAACTACGACAGCAAGAAATGCAGCAAAGATTCCAACAGCAGCAGTTGATGAAGAGAAGAATGCAACAGATGAATGCCGCCCGTATGGTTGGTGGGGCAGCAAATTCTTCAATGCCTCAGCCAACTCCTCCAGTCCCTCCATCTGTGCCGAGTCCTATTCACAACACTCAGCCAGGAATTAAGCCAGCAACACAAGCACCACCACCACCAAATGTTATGAAGGCTATTGCACAGGTTAGTATAATTTGTCTGTAGAGGCATGTCTGTATGATGGAAGCTGAGTGGAATATAAGTGAAGTCATGTCTGTAGGATGAAATGAATTTTAGATGGGTTAGGAGCCATAAGGACCTTATAGTCAGATGGTCTGAAAGGCAGTGAAAGTTGGGGACACCTAGTGTGTTAAGTAGTATATTACTACTGCAGGTATGATGAAATTTTTGCAGTCTCATAAGAACATAAGAAAGGTGTTCGCTAGTGGAAAGATGAATATGAAAGAGTTTAGGGAGGAGCATGAAAGGAAGGTATGCGAGACACTGAGTTAAGCCAGGATAACAGTTGAAGAGGGAGAAAGTGTTAATGAGGTATTCAGGATGTTTAAAGGTGCAGTGACCACAGTAGCAGCAGAAGTGGTTGGGTCTAGAGGTCGAAGGGTTCAGAGAAAAGGAAGTGCATGGTGGACAGATGAGCTAAAAGATGTTATAGAAAGGGAGAGGAGAGCAGTATTAAAAGACAGAATATAATGAGCTGGACTCCATTCTGTAAAAATACAATAAGTAAGAACACACTTACATTTAACAGTGGCAGCCTTCCCTCTTTTATTGGTGTTAATTCATAGGATTTGTTTATCTCACAACTCTAGATAATGCTGCCACATCCACCTGTTCCATCTGAGAGGGTGGCTCGGATGGAATAGGAAATATTGTCCACAATAGTACTGCAAAGAGAATAATTTCCAATCTTTAAAACGGTTTTCCCTTGGCAGGTACAAGAGGAAGCTGCACGCCAGACTAGTACAGGTACTGCTGTCAGTTATGGTAAGGGTAACCCTGGCAATGTTGCTGTTAGTCAACCTAACTTGATGCCACCTCCCATACCTCCTCAGCAGCAAGTGCGCCCACAGATGCCTACTAATGCCCTCTCACCAATGGGCAACATGGGGCCTC
>JAXIVD010000320.1:42500-55000 GCA_036785275.1 Cancer borealis | reverse complement strand
TTTTCTCTAGCTTTATTTAATTTTGTTTTATCTATTTTCTTTCAAACCCCCAACTATTTCCTTTTCCTAAAGTGAGAGCCATGCTAAGTTCAGAGGAAAACTATGAGTTCAGTCATGAACAGCCTAACTGTGCCATGGGCTTGGTACACATTCCCTATTTCATTACCCTTATTCCCCATGGGAGTTACCCTCCATTTCCAAGACAATTGCAACTGGAGAGACTTCGGGATCAAAGATTGGCCCAATGCTGTGATGGAGGCCTTTCGGTCTCCATCACAGAAAAATAATCAACACTAGGCCTAATAATTTTTCAGCTTGGGTCTCAAAACCGTATACACTTTGGCTTGTGCGCCGACCTCTGACTAGGCTCAGTGAGGGAGTTTAGGGGGGTTAGTGGAAATCCAAGACAATAGAGCTCCGTGTGCTGCGCATGCTGCCGTCACAGCACCATGGTCTTGCCTCAACTGCCATAGTTACCGTACTCATGGATATAGCTGCCGCCAACGTAGCTCTTCAAGAATCACTTTTGTGGTGCATTGTTGGGGCAGCTTGCACAAAGTTATATATATATATATATATATATATATATATATATATATATATATATATATATATATATATATATATATATATAAAAGGAAGCTTTGGTGCAAGGAATGGATTTCCAGGCGGAGTGTAAGAGGAAGTTTCACAATTTTGTTCTGGACTGGTAAGAGAATGTCACGACGATTTGAAGAACTATATCAGAATGCCTGCAACTTCATTCTACAATTTGCTCACAAAGATTGAGCCACTTAAAAGCAAAAATAGGACCCATTTTCGTGAAACCAATCATCAAACCATTCCTCCAGGAGCTTGTTTAAAGGCTACGCTTCGCTTTCTGGCCGCTGGGGAATCATACACAAACCTTCAGTATTTGTCAAGAATATCAGAACAGAACCTAGGCTACATCATCCCTGAAACCTGCGAAGCCATATACAACGTGCTGAAAGAGGAGTATTTTAAAGGTAAGTTATATTAGTTGGTTTAGCGGATAATAAGTTGCTACTCGTAGGGGTATTATTTTTATTAAGTAGAAATTGCACTAATGATAAAAGTGTGTGTGTGTGTGTGCATAATTATTGACATTATAACCTAGCCAGTATCACCTGTATTACATTATCTTCGTTGGAAGTATGAGAGAGAGAGTGTTATGAACGAATGATCATCGACTCACTTGTAGTACGTATGTACGTACGTGTACGTACTACAAGTGAGCTGTAGTTCATCTATGTAGTTCATCTAGCTTACACTCCTCACTGTCTTATTATGATTAAAAAAATACATATTAACAAAAACATGGACATATTTATCAAATCAGAGATATAAATTAAACCAGGACGTCTCCTTGTTGGAGACGGTGGAAGCAAATTTGGTATTATTACAAATCTTCACCAGAATGCTCTAGAGAATTCAGGGTTATATATTTGCATTACCCAATGCATTTTGAGAAGGTTTTCTTAATTACATTTCCGTCGCAAATTCTTAGTTTGTGAGATATTCAATGTTTTCCGTGCGACCTTTTCTTCGAAAAGTAAAGTTTAGTTTGGTTTAAACAAGCTTCTGTCAATATTTGTCAATATAAGTTAAGGTTTGGTTAGGTAAGGTTAGGCTAAGTTATATTAAAATAGAAGCTATCAAATTTCTCTGTGACCAAAAGTAGGGAGTTGGACGAGGTCCAAACGCCATGTTATTTCGTAAACAGACACCATTATGGTGAAGATGTTAAATTTTACAGCAAATTTAAAATGGGGGTTGGAGTGGGGGAGTAGGGTTAACCACCACCCAAACTTTGTGACCAACCAAAAAAAATACCCCCACTCCTCTTTCAGCAACAACACTAATGTTTTGCAGAAGTCTCCGAAATGATCCTAGTTAAATTACTTCGTGCCGAACCTTACCAGGGACGAAACAACGGTCAATGTAAACTAGCATGATGGTCGTGCGAATAGCCAATTAGAATTACACTACATGACGGTCTTGCGAAGTTAACAAAAAAGTACATACATGACGATAGTGCAAATAGCCGATGAAAAAGAAAGTACACGACGGTCGTGCGAATAGGTGATGAGAGCTTATGCGCACGACCCAGCAACATACACACATTCGTAATATTATTGTTTTTTTTATTATAACTATTATCATTATTATTTCATCATGACTAAATACATTTTTGTGAAGTAACTTATAATCATGATTCTTCTATAAGAGATAATTAGAAAGGATCGGAATATACTTGGGATACTTCCCGTTCTTAGTTTGTTGTAAGGTAGTAGTATCAAAATCCATTTGTACAGATGTAAACAAACATATCAAGATGCTTATAGGTTGACATTTCTACGCCTTGCCAACTCAGCTGTGTTTGTTTTGATCAACATGACGTTCTAAAATTTCTTCGTGTTATTTTGATAAGGATGCCAGTCATTATGTTCTTAGGTGGCCCCAGCACGGAGTAGAGGCAATCACAGCATCCTCCATAAGGTTTCATCAAGTGAGTAGATCGTCGGTCTATTGTAGCCGAAATATAGAAATGCTAGTTACATTTTTTGGGTTGATAGGCAGAAAGAGGGTAAATATTCTGCAGGAGTCAGCGGTCTCTACTGACGTAGCTATTTATCTTCTCTATTATTTTTTAGGTTAGTATATTGTACAGAAGTTGTCTATTTCCCAAAACCATTATAAATGTATGTACTATGAATAAGTATTGTTATATAGGTGATCCACAATGCAAGGACACACCTCCGGCTCAATAATTCAATTAGAATAGTTTTTGGTTTTGATATGTTAAGTTAGATTATTATACCAACATTCAACTGACGTGGTGAAGTTAGGGAAAATTAGATTATTATACCAATATTCAACTGACGAGATTAAGTTAGGATTAATCTACATAACGGTATTTCCTTACAACTACTGCTCCACCTCTTTCTTTTTTCTCTCTTTCCCTACATAATGTACTCAACACATCTGTCAAGGTCACCATTATTTACCTCGCAAAATGTCTTTGAAGTTATGTTAGGTAGGTTGGTTAGGTTATGTTAAGATATAGTTAGGCTAAGGTTGTTAGGTTAGGTTACGGTTATGTTGTGGTTAGGTTAGGTTAGGTTCGGTTATATAAGATGGTAAAACTATACAATCACTACTCCATCCATTTTTTTTTCTCTCCTTCCTTACATTCTATACATAGTGTACTCAACACATCTGTGAAGGTTTCAGGCGGGGGAAACGATTATTTACCTCGCAAAACTTATATGAAGTTATATTAGGTTATGTTATGTTCGGTTGGTTATGTTAGGTTAAGCTATGGTTAGGTTAAGGCTGTTAACTTAGGTTACGATTATGTTATGGTTAGGTTAGGCTCGGTTCAGATAGGTTCGGTTATATAAGATTTAAAAATTTTACTATCCAAAAGTTAGGGTTCACAACCTTAGATTTTTTTCTGGATTTGGTAATAAAATGTAAAAGTCTTATATAACTGAACCTAACTGAATCGTACCTAACCTAACCATAACATAACCGTAACCCAACCTAACAACCTTAACCTAACCATAACTCAATCTAACTTAACCAACCTAACATAACATAACCTAACATAACTTCAAAGACGTTCTGCGAGGTAAATAATGGTTTCCCCTGCCTGAAACCTTCACAGATGTGTTGAGTACACTATGTATAATATGTAGGGAAGGAGAGAAAAAAGAAATGGGTGGAGTAGTGATTGTAAAGAAATACCGATAGTTCAGGCAAATTCTAGTAACAGATTTAAGGCCAAGTTTTGCAACATGAGATATAGAGACAGGACCAATGACCATTGTCCGTGATAACTGTTGTAACTTCCATATTTTTCTAAATTTAGGACATGCTGGACTATAAGCTAGATTCTTTTGAAAAAACCCAATTGCTGAAACTAGTCTGGAAAAACACATACCTCCCATCCGTATTTTCTGCTACCAACTTCCCAATGATAATACTAATATTTATGATAATAATGATAATAATAATAATAATAATAATAATAATAATAATAGTAATAGTGTAGTAGTAATAATGATAATGATAATAGTAATGATAATGATCATATTTCTATTAAAAGGTAAGTTTTCTTATCTTTTAATAGAAAAATATATAGTTTGTGGGTAGATGGGGTCATGCTTTAATTCAATTTCACCATTAATTGAGATGGTGTTTAAGAATGATACTTTGGTGTGTATGTTTGTTTGTGTGTATGCGTGGGAGTGGACATATTAATAATTTTTTTTATAGATTTTTATAGTAATGTTTTTATGCTTACAGAAAGTAAAAGGACAACCACTATCTTAAGTTGCGGCTGAAATCAAGCAGATTAAGATTAAGTGCATCATCACTGACCATCAGCCATGAATACCTCAGTCAGTGATGGAAAAGCAGCCAAGATGTTAGATGCTTTGCAGAGTGACCTCAAAGCTTTATGTATGGAGACTAAGAAGAGGTACCCACACATTAAAGATGTAAGTAAAACACATACTGTATTATATGGCTTATATAGTGCATTTTTTTCCCCAAAAAATATCCTGAAAAATATCTATGTGTCTTCCAAGACAAATGTTGTAGGTTAGCTCAGCTAGATATTCAATTCGGCCTCTTATATGATGTAACCTCAGTATTTACCTGTTACAAGTATTTTGTATACCATAACCTTTAGACAATGTAAGATGTGTAATATATTTACTTACCATTTACAATTCCTTATATATCATAAGTTTTTAAGTGAACTTTAACAAAAATAATGTCTGAGGAATGAAGTATGTATTCTATCTTGCTGTATACATATCGGATTTTTTCATCCAGGTAAATAAGCCATACCAAAATAATTTTGGTTCTTCTTTTCCATGTTAGTCATGTGAAGAAGCAATCATCAAGGTGCGGGGAGCATCCATGAACCCTCAGTCCTCCCTCTCCCAAATCACCTCCCAAGTTCTGTACCCTCTTGTGCAGGCAGCAGAGACAAAGGACCACAAAATTGTTAAGGTCAGTATAGTGTTTTGGCCTTAGTTGGTTAATTTGATCTAAAACAGGTTATATCAACATGGCTTGTAAGAGAGGGATAAGTAGAGGTTTAAGTCCGATGAATGCTGATGGTAGAGAGTGGAATCTGAATCAAATGCTATTTGCAGATGGTACTGCATTTGTGGCAGATGCAGAGGAGAGGTTGAAACATTTGGTAGAGGGGTTTGGAAGGGTGTATAAAAGAAGGAAATTGTAAGTGAATGAGAGTAAGAGCAAAGTAATGAAATGTACGAGAACAGTAGATGGTTAGAGGATGAATGTACGTACAGTGGTCACATTAATATATGCAACACTTTTATACAGTGGTGTCAATCCTGGTATGCCTTACCCTAGAGATATTCACACCTGGCATGCTTGGGTGAAAATATCCCAGTCAATTCCAAACACAGCTGAAGGTAACATTGCTAGGCTCTCCTATTTTCATACAGAACAGTTTTATGATAATCCATTATTGTGCAAAAAATACATAAATAAAACTGTAAATTAGTACTACAGTATTAACTAAACTACTATGTATCAACATTGCAGAATAATGTAATTAAGCTACGGTGAACCTGCAGGTCAGGACGCTATAGTGCATAGGATGCAGATATTCAAGTAAAATGGTGAAAATTTTTATTTTACAGTTGTCTCTTACCTTGATGCAGCGACTGATAGTAGCAGATGTAGTAGATGCCAACAGTGGGGAGCATGTGGTGGAGACACTGTGGATGCTAATGGAGACTGGCATTGAGGAGCTGAAGGTGTTGCAGACTGTGACTCTGCTCCTTACTACCAGTGCTGTCATTCAAGGAGCAACTCTTGCCAAGGTTTGGCCTGTTTATTTTTATACCTTCAGTTTTTCAGCGTCAGGTGGCCTAGTGACAATTTTCCATTATCGTTACATGGGGGATAAAAGCTCCAAAATTGGTATGAGCCCTTCTTAGGATATATAAACTAGTTTTGAAAGAGTGAAGTGCGGGAAAAAAGAATAACATCTTATATTGAAGGTGAAAAAATAGCATTTTACTGAAATCATAATTTGTTGATATAGGTTGAAGATCCATTCAGTTTGATACCAGACTTATGAAAGGAAACAAAATTTTTCTACACATTTCTTTCATCTGATTTACAGTTTAAAGTTTTGAGCTATTTATTTTTTGTAGTTTTAATAGAACCTTACTTGGTAAAGATACATTTGATTTGATGTGCCTGTGTGTGTGTATGCATGGGTACGTACTTGCAGCTGTGCTTGCATCTGTGTGTGCAAGCTTGCGTGCATGTTTGTTAATAATAAATTGTAAATTATTTAACTTATAAAAGCAACTACAATTATTGTAGTGACACCTAAACTTTGATTTTATTGAAAATTAAATCGAAAAATTTTATTTCCTTTCATAACTGTGGTATAAAATCTAATGTATCTTCAACTAATATCATCTAAGTACGATTTGAGAAAAATGCAATTTTTCCACCTTACAATAATAGGTTTTTATATATTTCAAAAATTTACTGTGGTATAAAATCTAATGTATCTTCAACTAATATCATCTAAGTACGATTTGAGAAAAATGCAATTTTTCCACCTTACAATAATAGGTTTTTATATATTTCAAAAATTTTCCTGAGAGCACACCTTCCAAAATTCATTAATAGACCTTAAGAAAGCCTCATACCAAATTTGGTGTTCCTATCTGCAGTGTATCAATAAAGTTGATAAGCCACCTGACTACAGTTTGTAGACTTTCTTTGGATTTCACCAATGAATTTAGAAGAAAGTTTTTTTTTAATTCATCTGCATTTTTAAATTTCATTGAGTGTTATAATATAACCTTATTTGTCAGATATGAATATACTAGGTTTATAGTTAAGCATTTAAGTATTGGAAAATCAACTATTATAGGATGTCTCATTTAACCCACTCCATTCTCACTTATTTCAGGCACTTGTTCTTTGCTTCCGTCTCCATTTCACAAAAGATGCAACAGTTGTCAATACTGCAAGTGCAACTGTACGCCAACTTGTTAGTGTTGTGTTTGAGCGTGTTGTAGCGGAAGATGCAAAGTACTATAAGGAAGAAAGGTGAGAATTACAGCACATACAGAATTTATTGAATTTGTTTTGATAGAGATGGGGTGAACATTTATGTACCGTATGTTATCAAAATCCACCATGGCATCTCAAGTTGTTAATGTCAACACTTTCTCTTAGTAAGTAATTTCAATAATATTAGATATTAACTAATGATACCAGTATGGTGTACAAAAAACTATGTTTATATGTGTATTTACTTACTTGGCCACAAACATTATCCGAGGTGAAGCCAAAGCGTGCGAGAAAAAGTTTGTCTTGAAATTAAGTGGCTTGAGGCTGGTGAGGGATCAAACTCCATTTCCTGTGTCCTTAATCTTGCCCAGTCTACTGTCTCTACTGTTGTTATGAATGCTGCTGCAGTTAAGAAGGCTGGAGAGAATGCCACCTCCTTGATGGCCTAAACAAACACCAAACATTGGGAATCCATAATGGAGGAGATGGAAAAGTTATTGAATCTCTACATTGATGACCAGAGCAAGTGCTGCATGCTTCTTTTCACTGCCCGAGTGATGACCAAGGCCTCTCTTTATATGTATGAGAAGGAAAGCCAGAGGCTGGAATAGTGGTATAAAGACCCAAGATTAAACAACATTACTTTGGTGCAATGAAACATTGTAAAGTAATGAGATGGAATGGAAACATTGGTGTTGCTACCAAGTGTATTATGATAGGCTTTCTTGAGAAATATTGTTTGTGCTACTTGGGTAAAGATCCATCACGTTTTCCCTTATATTGTCACAAGTGGTTGCAACTTCTATCACTTACTGTAATTAAGAACTTGCTTTTTTATTTTCTAACAACTTTCAACTTTTTGTGGGGTTATATATAAATAGAATTTTAACCTCATATCTGAGTTCTTTAATGAGTAAAGAGCAAATTTTTTTCAATAGTGGTCTCAGCCCTATAATCCTATAATCCTATAATCATACCCCAGGATGTAATTAATGTAATCAACTCTCTAAAAAAACAAAAAATGCAATGTACATGAAATTCCTGTATCTGTGTTAAAATCTAGCAAAAACCAATTTGCAATACCTTTGACTCTACTCTTCAATAATTCTATCAATAACGGTAAATTTCCTCAACTTTTTAAACACGCAACTGTTGTCCCCATTCACAAAAAAGGAGCTAAAGATGAACTAAGTAACTATAGACCAATATCTTTATTAAATATTTTTTCCAAGATTTTTGAAAAACTCATGAAGAAATTCCTAATAAACTTTCTAGAAAATCATAATATACTAAACCCAAGCCAGTTTGGTTTTCGCCAAGGCCTAAACACGTTTGATGCCCTAAGAACTTTCTCTGAAGAAATTTATAGCAGTTTGGACAAAAAACATTCACTATTAAGTATATTTATTGACTTCACCAAAGCTTTTGATACTGTTAGGCACGACATATTATTACAAAAACTATACTTCTATGGAATTAGAGGCATTATTCATGACTGGTTCCAAGACTATTTATCTCACAGGTCCCAATCAACAAAGTTTCAAAGCACTATATCACCGCCACTATCCATTCAATATGGTGTGCCACAGGGCAGTGTTCTGGGTCCGATTCTTTTTCTTTTATATATAAATGATATAAGTAATATATTTGCAAACTTTAAAACAATTCTTTTCGCAGATGATTCAACCTTATATATCACTGGTGAAGATCCGACTAATATGATACATTTAGCAAACACTGACATGAAAATCCTTCATAAATGGTGTCTGAGTAATAGGTTAACAGTAAATTTAAATAAAACCTTTTATATGTTATTCACTAATAAACCACTATCAGTGCTTCCATCTTTATATTTTTCTCATAACACTATAACAAGAACTGACAAACACACACTACTGGGCATAACGTATGATGATACTATGACCTTTAAACACCACATAGCAAACCAAACCCTTAAATTATCCAGAATAGTATCTCTGTTATATCAAATTAAAGAATTAATGCCCATTGATGTTTTGAAAGTTGTATACAATGCCCATGTCTTACCACACCTATACTATTGTACACCTATCTGGTGCAACACCTATCCCACACACGTCTTACCACTGTTCAGACTCCAAAAGAAAATCATAAGAATAATTACTAACAGCGATTATTTTGCTCACACACAACCTCTATTTAAAGAAACCAAATCATTAAAACTCTTTGATATTAATAAGCTACAGATTAGTACTTACATGTATAAAAAGGTAAAAAATGATACAGATATGCACTTACAACCACAACATGCGTATTTCACCCGTAACAATGAAAAGTTACGTATACCTGCCCATAACTTAACACTTTTCCAACATTCACTTTCTTATTCTGGACCTAAAACCTGGAATTCTATCCCTAACAGTATAAAAATCTTACCTTCTATACACTCCTTTAAAAAACAATTTAAAAAACATACACTCCTCAATTACTAAATGTACAAGTATGTCTGTGTTATTTCTTTTTATTTATTATTCTTTAATCATTTATTTGTCTTGCTGTCATTATGTGTTCTCACCCTAGTGAGTTATTGTGTCATTCTATCACAAATATTTTATTTCTTTATTTATTAAGGTCATTATTACTTCATTTCCTTATATTAAGATTATTATTATTATCATCTCTATGTCATTATGTGTTCTCACCCTAGTGAGTTATTGTGTCATTCTATCATTCTATCCTTATATTAAGATTATTATTATTATTATTATTATTATTATTATTATTATTATTATTATCATTATCATTATCATTATTATTATTATCATTATTATCATTATCATTATCATTATCATTATCATTATTATTATTTATTATTATTATTATTATTATTATTATTATTATTATTATTATTATTATCATTACTACTACTACTATTATTATCATCATTATTATTATTATTATATATATTTTGTCTTATTTTCTTGTCTGTATGTTCAGTCTAGATACATAGTTGTGCTTGGTAATTATAATAGTATACTTATACATACTATAACAACACCTTATCCAGCACACAGTTTCCACTACTGCCCAAAAAGCTGAAGCTTTAGATGGGCTCCCTACTTTTATATTCATTGCATATAACAATTTCTTCTTGTTTTTTGTTTTGTTTTACTAGGGATAATAAAATGTTTCAAATGTTTCAATGTTTCAGCACAACTGAGGAAGAGGTTGATGAACACATGAACCTGGAAGAGCTGAAGGTGCTGAGTGCCAATTCCCCCAAGACCCTTTGTCCTGCTGCTGCTGATGCATATCTCATGTTCCAGGTGAGGAAGTCTTCATGTTACTCTTCATTTTATAATTTTATCTTATGATATGCTCTCCTGAGTTCTTAGAAATTATTCTTCATTGTGCAAACCATATTCTGAAGTTTTCATAACTTTTTAATATGTTTACCTAAGTTACAGTTTTCAATGGAAATATTGGCTGAATTTTTAAGTACTGTACTTTATATTATTTCTTTCTAATATTTTTCCAATACACTAGTCCCATTACAGTCACTCTTTCAGTATTTGCGGTTTCAGTTACTCGTGGATATGAGGAATTTACTAAAAATGGAGTTTCCAGATACATACAGTTTGTGGATATGCTGAGTACTGTATCTTACAGCTTATAAGATGCACTTTTTTCCCCCCCAAAACCCCCCCCCCTGAAAAATACCCATACATCTTCCAAGATAAATGTTGTAGGAGGTTAGCTTAGGTAGCTATTCAATTCAGCCTCTTATATGATGTAACCTCAGTACTTACCTGTTACAAGTATTTTGAATACCATAATACATTCAAATCAACTAATATTGTTAACATGTGAGAACAAAAAGATGTATGTATTTGGCGTATTTGACGGCTTATAAGATGCATGGGCTTATAAGACGCACCTTAATTTGGACAGACATTTGAAGATTCTATTTATATAGATAGAATCTTCAATGACACATTCATGATGCCAAGAAGTATACGAATGTCTTTTCATTTCCCTAGATAGAGATATGATGAGAAAAGTTATAACTTCAATGATTAGACCAAAACTGGAATATGCAGAAGTAATATGGTACCCACACAAGAAAAAGCGTATGTTAAGATAAGAAAAGATACAGAGAATAGCAACTAAGATAGTGCAGCATAAAAAGTCACAAAAAAATATTCACACCAGTCTCTTTAGAAGCATGGGTTTGTATCCCACTGCTTCCACCAATATGTATAGGTTGTAACAGATACTCAGTGTTCTCTTTCTTAAGTTTATCTAACAAGAACACAAAAATAATTACTCGAGAGGTTCAGGGTTCTCTCAGTATGGTAGCTTGACACTGATCCCGGAAAGGCAGGAAATGCTACAGAGACGACGCACTGTCCAGGCGCAGACGGGAAATGATAAATAAGGCGTGTAATACAAATAGTATATAAATACATGCACAAAAATCAAGTTAACAGAAGCAAACTATTAGTGATGATTAGGTGTGAGGACCTTTCTGGTACCTTTCTTTAAATAGGACTCTAAGATGTGAGTTTTATGCAAGTCCATGTATTTTTCAAAATTTAAAATTAGGTGATAATACTGAATATGTATGTGTACAGGTCCATATAGTATTGTGGGAAAAGAGAGATCTTGTCTTTAGAGGGCAGGCTACATCTGATCTGGCATTAATGAAATTAAGAGAAAGGATTAGAAATGATATGTGAAGCCATTGGATAGGATTCAAAAATATTTATAAAAGTTAAGATATATTGATCATAATACTATATTAATGACTATTGCAGGATCTGGTACAGTTAGTAAATGCAGACCAGCCCCTGTGGCTCCTTGGTCTTACTGAGATGACAAGAACATTTGGTTTAGAACTTCTGGAATCCGTCCTCACTACCTTCCCAACTGTATTTTACAATGTAAGTATTCTATAGTGTGTGAACATTTTGAAAACACTGCTATAGAGGAAGTTACTAGTGACAAAGCTACTTCTTAAAGTTATAACCTTAACTGTCATTACCTTTGTAGGGATAGTTAAACTTAATAGTTATAACTACAGTCAAGTAGTAGGACTTACTTGCTGTTGTGATTGTGATAATCAATACATATTACAAGGATGATTTTCTTTTGTTTTCAGCATCCTGAATTCAACTTCCTGTTGAAAGATAGAGTGTGTGCTCTAGTGATTAAGCTGTTCTCGCCCAATATAAAGTATCGCACATCAGTGCCAGCCAGCATGCAGCAAGCAACACCCCTTGATAAACCTTACTTCCCGATTGCAATGAGGCTTCTTCGGGTGGTGTCAGTATTGATTCAGAAATACTACCCTCTTTTGGTGAGTATGTCCTTATTTGGTATTAGTTTTCACTTTTTTTTTCTAAATTTAA
>JAXIVD010000320.1:5000-37500 GCA_036785275.1 Cancer borealis | reverse complement strand
GGGAACAATGCTGCTTAAGTGGACGTTTAGTTTCTTTACCTTTAATTGAAGTATATTGTGAGCATTTTAATTTATTACTCCAGGCTGGACGCAGCACTGCAGAGACTAATGCAGTGATCACAACAGCTGTCATAGCTGATCTGCCAGTTCTGTCATCAATGCTGAGTCGATTATTTGAGTCATCTCAGCACCTCAATGATGTGGCTCTTCACCATCTTATTGATGCACTTTGCCAGCTGTCGAGAGAATCCATGGAACTTGCATACACCAACAGAGAGCCCTCTCTCTTTGCTGTAGCAAAGCTTCTTGAGACTGGTATATAATTCTCTAATGATGTAGTATTTCTTAATATTTTGTGGTAATATGTTAGAATGCATGATTATTATACTTTAACATCTATGTTGTAATCTTATCCAGTCCTGCTATCTTTCTATTCTAATATAACATGACACAACACAATGACGACGAAACACGTACACCCTCCTACAATTTGACTGATTAAATTATTGAGATATAAATTTTGATTAGACAATTAAAATTTTACAAAATTGGTTGACCACAAAAAACGAAAGTAGCAATGCAATTGTGGTGCATGTGTAACATTTGATGGTGCTGTGTATGCTCTGCTACAGTGTAAATCTTCAATAGGAAATTCAAAAAGAAAGGGAGATAGCAGCAAATTTAGCTGTTACCAGGTTAGTGCTGAATATTTTTGATTAAGCATTCAGGTAAGCTCCACCACAGATGGTTTGGTAGTTTGGGGTCGTCTTATACCACCGATATGAGCTGAAATCTTGAAACTCAGACTGAAATTTAGGGTTCAACTTATCTAAAGGTTGGCTTATCTGCCGAGATATATGGTAGTATCATTTTGTTGGCATTCATTGTCGCCTTATTGGTTATTAATTTTTTCCTTTATTTATTTGAATTTGATTTGTTTACCAGGCTCGTACCTGGAAATGTATGATCATTGGTTATTGCTGAAATCTGTCGTAACAATCTATATTGAAAAAAGTAAAAAGTAGAACTTGGTAGCTGTAATGGTGATTTAAAAAAAAATTTAGTATCTTGTATCACTCTGCCAGTGGTTTTGTTTGCTGAGTTGAGAAAACAGTTCCTTGTTCTTTAACTTTAATTTGTGCCAAAGCATGAAATGGAAGAGGAGTGTGACTGCACTTTATAATAGTTAAAAACCCGCTTGTTGGGTAAGAGCACGGGTGACTGTGGATGATACGTGGACATAAAACACGGTAATGTGGAGAGCAATACAATCTCAAAGTCATTTAATGGGATTCAAAGGGTTAATGGACTTCAACTTAAACAGTTTTGGTTCAAACAAAGTTTTCATGAATGTAATGCTTGCAGAAATCTAGTGTTGTGAATTATTTTTGCATCTTATGAATACATTTTTCTGTAGAGGCTTCAGTTTTTTTGAGACGATGCATTTAAGTAAAATGAAATGAAAGATTTAGTTAATAACAATATTTCAGGAGTGGTAAATTTGGGTCGTGTTGAGGTTCTGTGGAGGCCTGTGACAAATCATCTGTTAGATGTGTGTCAACATCCCCATGTGCGCATGAGAGAGTGGGGTGTGGAGGCAGTCACCTATCTGGTCAAGGCTGCTCTCACACACAAACACAATCCACCACTCAAAGACAATCAGGTGAGTCAGTCAGTTATCATTATTCATATATTTAATGATACTATTGAATATGTAACTCTTAAAATGGGAAAGTGCTGATGACCAAGACAAAGTAGAGGAAGTGTGTTGTTAAAAACTTTAAACTTACTTTTGGTAAAAAGTAGTGTCTTCGACACTGTGAAACACAGCTTATTTTGTGTACATTGGAAAAGCATAGGAGGGCAAGAGGATGGAGAGGAAAGTTCAAATATGTGTATAGAGAGGAAAAAGAATATTAAAGGCAAAGGGGATAGGAAAAAAAAAACTGAAGACAAATGGAAGGAATATAGGAAAGGGAATTGTACACACTTTGTTGCCACATGTATCCTTTTATGTAAACCTGAAGCACCCAGGAAACTAGCTTTAGCCACAATTTAGCCTAATTTTAAAAGGAAATACAATGAACAGGATTGATGATGGATTATATTCTTTCAACAGAAATTACAAACACTCCTGCTCTCACCACTTTCCGAAGTGTCCCTGGTTGGCCATCCTGATGTACGACAGAAACAATTGGAGTCCCTTCTGCACATCCTTCATTCCTGTGGGGAACTGTTGCATCATGGTTGGCCTCTCATCTTGAACATAATTGGAGCCATTAATGACAATCATAGGTATCATGATTTTTTGATAATTTTTTACTTATTTATTTATTTACTGTATATCTTGGCAGATAAGACGACACTTAAATTAGCAAAAAACATACACAAACCATGGGTCGCCTTATAGACCTGATGCAAAAATAGGGGTTGTAAAACCTACCGTCCACACTCACCAGCTCAGTCAACACAACACCATGCGTACGGTATGTAAACAAATCGGCCATCAGCATTGGTTAAACTACCAACTACCACTACGGCCGATAGCCAATAGGCTCCCAGCTCCACGATACTCTTCCTTTGGAATCTTGGTAAGGAAAAGTTCCGTGGAGATGGGAGACAACAGTACTTACCTTATTATTATATGCCTCGTTGATAACATACTGACAATTGAAATGATTTACAGGTATGTACCATCCCAGTTGTTTGGTGCTCACTGGCAGCCTTTGGTGAAAAGCAGGGTAGAAAGCAACCCGTGCATGGCATTACCGGTAACAGAAAAATATAACATGACACAATTTAATGACAAAACACGTACACCTTCCTACAATTCAACTGATTGAATTATCAAGATATAAATTTTGATTAGACAATTGAAATTTTACAAAATTAATATACCATAAAAAAACTAAAGTAGCAATAAAATTATGGTACACGTACAGCTTGTCCATCACTAATATATACATAAATGTGCCTCAGTGGTGCAGTGGTTAGAATGTCTGACTACGAATCTATTGGCCTGGGTTCGATCCCAGACGAAGGTAGGCGGCGCCCAACTTACCCAGCTGCTCATCCTTCCAAAAGGATTCTAGGACCAAAGTACGTATGGAAATAGTTCGTATGCATAAAGTTCGTACACAATTGTTCGTAAGCAAATATTCGTAAGGGATAAAGTTCGTTTGGAAAAAGTACGTACCAAAAAGTTCGTACGCTAAAGCTCGTATGCAGATGTTCGTATGGTACGTATGTACCTATGTAAAAAATTCATAACGATCTAACCGATCCTAACGCGACGAACATTTTTCTAACGAAGATTAGCACGACGAACATTTAACCTTACAATTTTTTTTTCCATTACGATTTTTTTCCATTACGAACTTTTGCCATGACGAACTTTATACCCTACGTACTTTATCCTGACGTATTTTAGGCAAACAAACTTTATCTTACGAATTATTGCCATACAAACTTTTTCTATACGAACTTTTGTCCGGAACCCTCCCAAAAGGGTTGGTAGGTAAATGGGTACCTAGAGAAACCTGGGGAAGGTAAAGTGTGGAAAGTTGTATGTCACAGTGGCCTAATTTCCACCACAGGTTCAAAGGCCTATGTGATGGGAGATAAGCGCCTGCAGCTACACGCAGCTATAGCGTGTGCCCCGACTTTATCTTTTATCTTATTATATATTGTAATAGAAAATGACTACAGTTCTTTAAAGAAAGAAGTAAACATTCATGATTTCTTGTTCACTTATAAAACTTCATTGCTCTACTCCAGCCAGCAGTTCAGTTGTTAACTTAATCAACCTATCAATAGTTTTATGCCACTTCTTTTATTCGCTGAATCACAGCCGAATCACAGCAGGAGATTTTAACAATTACAACAAATGAATGAGAAAAAATGCCTGTTTGCTGTCGGAAGTGTGAGCATTCAGCTGATTCTGTGTACATCGCCATCCAAACATAAGCGGCTCCTCCTGAAAACAGTGGCGCACCCACCTGGAAATTTGAAACTGTGCTCCGAAATTCATGCCGGAACACTGATGGAACCGGAATATTGATTGTTGGATTAGTGAGGGTCAATCTGCATCACATTTGATGGCACTGTGTACAGTGTACAGTGTAAATTTTCAAAGGTAGATCACACTAAATTTAACCGTTACCATGGTTTAGGTTAATTGCCCCTTCATCCATGAATACTGAATATTTTTGATTAAGCATTCAGCTAAACTTCACCACAGATGGTTTGGTAGTTTGAGGTCGTCTTATACCACTGATATGAGCTGAAACCATGAAACTCAGACTGAAATTTTGGGTTCAACTTATCTGAAGGTTGGCTTATCTGCCGAGATGTACGACATTTATTCATCTTTTACTTTTTTTGTGTGTGTGCATGTGTATGTACTTATCTAGCTAATTGTAGTATACAAGGTCTGAGCCCAATATAACCACAAAAAAGTGACTCATGGATGCGTTCTCTTTGTTTATATTTGTGGCTCCGTGTGTGTAGGGAAAGGGAGTGTGAAATTTTGCTATGAAAGATAAAAAATATCTAAACTTCTCTTTATTTCCAGTGAACATCTTGTGCGACTGGCATTTCAATGCCTGCAACTGGTTGTGACAGACTTCCTACCTCTTATGCCCTGGAGTTGTTTGCCCCTCACTGTTGACACAGCAGCCAAATTTGGCTCTCAGACCCAAGAACTGAATATATCATTGACTGCTATTGGTTTAATGGTGAGAATTTTTTATCTTATTTTGAATCTATTAGATTGGTTTGCTTACTTGATTGATATTATCCCTCTGCTATGAACAACAGTAGTCAGAAAGATATGCACAGTTGGGATGAGCAAATTTTTTTTACAACCTGTTCGCAGAGGTTTGCTTACACCAAGGGTGGCCAACCTTTTACATACCATGTGTCAACTTTATGTCATACGGTTTCAGATGCGCCATAAATCTCTTGCACCCTCCTGTGAGTAGGCTTACTTTACTATTATCACAAGGATGCAATGCGCCACTTCTAATCATGCAATGCGCCACGTTTGGCACATGCGCCATAGGTTGGCCACCCCTGGCTTACACCATCCTGCTTCTCTCCCCCAATTCCTACTACCCTTGTCTCCTTCCTTCTTCATATCTTGTATGCTTGTAAGCTCAAATGTTTGATTGGTCCAGCTTTTCTCCTTCACAAATCACACTGTTCATCTGCTATATGATATGCAGTCTTTTGAGTAGCTTATTATGGTAGAGAGATGGCAGATTTATTGTTTAGTATTGTTTTTAATCCTTTATGTTTATACATTCATACAATGGCACAATTTATAGTTGTAAATTAATTATTGATTCATGCAAGTAGAGTTACTGGAAATGTGAGAAGGATAATTGACAATGTGCACGAAAATAATTGTTTTCAACTTATTTATTCATTAAGTTTATCTTTCCCTTTATGTTCTTCAAATATTCCAGCAATTTTTTACATGTTTGATCAATATTGTTCTAAGTAAGATTATAAAACATTTAACATATTTTATGGTCTTACCATAAACCAAGAATGATAAATGATCATATCCATGCTTATTTCTGTGCACCATGCATTGCTTCCTCTTACATTCATCATACTTGAAAATGTTTGAGGTTACTCTCAAGTATGAACAAAAGCTAAGTATTGAATTTCTTGATTCGCAGTGGAACATCTCAGACTACTTTTACCAAAATCAAGAAAAGTTGCGAGTGTCACTCACTTCAGACAATCAGGTGTTTCCAGACTTCCCAGGAGTCCCCAACATGCCTCCGTTTGATAAATTGTGGATGTGCCTCTATGCCCGACTTGGTTAGTATTCCCTCTAACTGTGTAGGTAATTATTGGATACATCTTAGAACTTTTAGTATCTTATCATGCAGGAATTATGGTTATTCTTATAAAGCAAACACCACCATTTTTATTTGTATATATATTTTTCAGCTAATATCTCCTTAAAGGTGTTAGCCAATACAAGATTATTAATATTTAGAGACACATTATTCTCTACTCCCTCTCTGCACCTTGTTTTCTTGTAGGAGAGAAAACTGAGGAAGAGTTTAACAAACCACTCGCTCCATCACATTTGGTCACCTTTGATGACCCACAGGGAATACTGTGGTTGTATTCCTGCAGCCTCCATCTTAGGGTTGATCTTTATTTTTAATATTTGTACTAATGTTCTCTAGCAATAAGGAAGGATTACATGTAAACATAAGAATGTTTTTTTTTCAGGGGATTTGTGTGTGGATTCTCGACCAGCAGTTCGTAAGTCTGCAGGTCAAACTCTTTTTTCTACTATTGCTGCTCATGGAGCCTTGCTACATAATCAGACATGGCAGGCTGTCCTCTGGCAGGTAAATTCACACACACACATATATATATATATATATATATATATATATATATATATATATATATATATATATATATATATATATATAAATATAGCATATAGTTTTAGCACTTAGAAACTTTATTCCTTACTTTAACCTAATGGATTCGATACTCATTTTACAAATAAGGTGCTGTTCCCCCTTTTGGACAAAGTTCGTCAGCTGTCAGACTCTGCAAGCACTGATAAGGTGGACCAAGGTGGAAACATCCTTATTCACCACTCACGAAACACACAACAAAAACAATGGGCTGAGACTCAGGTAAGGTTTCAGTCTATTTGCCTAGTGTAATATAATTTCATCAAACATAGAATACAACTTATTCTCTCTGCCTCAAAAACCTCAAAACCTATTTTGATTGCATTATAGATATTGATATGAACTTATTACATTTTGTTTCACCATTTTATATGACTGATATTATTTGGGATATTTCAGGTGCTTACGTTGTCTGGAGTTGCTCGTGTATTCAGCACTAAGCAGAAGATTCTACAAGTTTTGGGAGACTTCCCTCGAGCATGGGCTCTTCTGCTTGACTTCATTCATACTGCTGCCCTTTCCAAAAGCAATGAGGTTAGTTAATCAGTTTCAGCAATCTTGCTTTTCAACGAAGTATGCCTTGATGAAGACTGAGTTAGTTTCAACTCATTACCAAATAATGTAATAGGGAGCGGAATAGTTCCAAATGGTTTTTGAATTACTATTTTATATATGGAGAGATCATACTTGATGTATGGAGCTCACTAATTCATGAGATATGAATGGTTATGTAAGAAATTATTAGTAATGCAGAAAAATGACTTATTCATATTTCAAAATCAACATGAGTTGTTCAGGAACTAAGGTATGCCTGGAAATGAAAGTCACTAAAGTAGTATGCTCCTCTGGTATATGATGATGAGAAGCAGACTAACAAACGTCATTCTACATCCCTGGTCATGTAAACTATTGCAAGAGGTTATATGTATTATGTTTTTAAACGTAGATCTCTTCCATAGTTGAAAAGATCTCTCCCGAGAATAGTTAAAGTGGTTATTTATCTTATTTCAGGTGTCTTTAGCTGCTCTTAAATCTCTGCAAGAAATGCTTCAAGCTGGTCGCTCATCCACCCCATCCTCCTCCAGCTTACCAGAAGACTCCAGTTCACCTTCATACTTAAATTCTCCAGTAGTGCCAGAAGATTCCATCGCTAACTGGAACACTGCTTGGAAGGTAGTGAAAACTTGTTAAGAATGGATTATTGATTATTGTATCTGTATGTATCTTAGACATTTTTTGTTTTACCTTTAAACTCCCTCAATAGGGGTGTCCTAATTTTTTTAGTAATCTGCTTTTTTTTCTTTTTCTCTGTATAGGTTTGGCACACAATAGGAAGTGAAGTAACCAAGCCACCCCCTGATGAAGTAACACGAGGTTCAGATGCTTACATCCCATCCCAACCATTCCTTACTGCTCTTGTCCACATCTTCCCACATCTTTTCCTTCACATCAAGCATCGGTAAGTATGAACAGTAATAAAACAAGAAGTCAAGTTATCTTAAGAAAATAGCACACCATGTGTCATCCGTTTAATCCTTGCAAATCATTTGATGTTTGGGTCCATTGCTTCAAAATGTGCAAGAAGTTTATTCAATAGACATAAACCTGATAATCCCTTTGTGATAAATTTCTTTTCTGGCTCCTATTCCTCCTCTTTTTGACTAGACATGCCTGTCGCGCTCGTGGTCATAAAGTCGATCAGTCGTAAGTTGCATAGGTTGTAACTCGACGACTTACTGTAGTTTGGCAGTTTCAGAATTCTCAAGCTGTATCTTGTAATTCTATTGAGACTCAGGAGGTGCTGCAAAATCAATGGTATAGCTATATATGAAAATTAAATGTTATTAAGAAGAAAAAGGAAAATGTAAGTTTCCCCTTGTGTTTCTTTTTTTTGTGAGAATTGTAAGCTTTCCACGAGCAGAAGTATTTCTACCCATTTTCCCTCAAATTATTAATTGTTTTTCTGACAAGCTGACAGTATGGAGATATATATTGTTTAGAGATGGGAAAATTTTGTTCAATAAATGTTTTTTTTTTTCAGGTTTGTTGTGAGTGACTTCAGCAGGTTGGCCTCAGTGCTGCTGGGATGTGTATCTGTACCAGTGCACGGAGATTCATCGCCATTTATTCTGCCATCCTTCACAGAGGTGGTTGTCACTCCACTCCAAGAAGGCATACTTCAGGCTCTTGTAGGAGTGGAAAAAGAAGTGGGTGCTTTTTTTTATTGTTAGTTTATATAGTACCATGTTGTTGTAAAGTTTGCTTACCTTATACATGCCTTCACTATACATGCAGGACTGATTTCCATCTCCCAAAACCCTTCATGCGTGACTTGATCCCATGAAATGCAAGGCAGAGGCAAAGAGTACGCTCTCATTCGTAATATCAGTCTGTGTCACGCAGGAGATATTTTCTGGCTGTATTATCTGGTTAACCAGATGGTGTCCTACTTGGAGCCCTTGAGAATGGAATCAACCAAAGACAAAGTAATGTACTGTGTTGCGGGCCCCACCACGCGGGAAGTGTTGGAGACGTGTATACGTGGTGAGACAGGCCTACGCCTTTTATCTGGAGACCACGTGTTGTCCAGCCAGGAGCTGGCGTGGTGGGAAGTGTATCTCAAGGTCATGTAGTCAGGCGTGGCGGGAGAGGGAGAGAGTGAGTTGCCAGCGAGTATTAAGGCGAGGCTTACTTAATGTTTTTATCTTCTCTTCATTCTCCTAATTTTCCTGACTTTCCCTCTTTCTTCTTTGTGTTGCAAGGTATCCTATCTTGTAGACAATTCCTTTCTGCATCCTCTCGTATGTTTGTCATTGTTCTGTGTTGCTTATGAGCGGAGCAATGATTTTGTGAAGACAAGAGTTTGACTAGCCTACTCATTGTGAGAGACGGGCCGGCCCGAAGAAGGCGGCCGAAATTAGGGAGCTTTATCTGGCAACATTCCCTCGGGAGGCTAGAGAGACCGTGGTTATGCGCATGTGAGTTAGTTCCCGCTGGTCAGCCACCAAGAACACATCCTCGCTCGTCTCACTCTCCTTAATTTGGCATTATTCCTGTGTGTAACCTCCTCATATTTAAGAGAAGGGGTTATACGATTGGCCTGTTAGGTCTGTTGAAATCTGTGTAGCTAGACAGTAAGGCCCTGTCTATACGAGGACCAGGTTATCGTGCCGAGAGTGTGGTTGTATCATTACCATCTAGCTGGCGGTGAACTCCACCTAGGGTTTTGTCAGACTTTTCAGTCTCGGGGAAGTATTTCGGCATTGTCTGCGTTTGTCGGCGTTGTCTGCGTTTGTCTGCGTTTGTCGGCGTTGTCTTCGTTGTCCTCATTGTGAGAGAGAGAGAGAGCCTATCATCTGGGGCCTCTTGTGTGATAACACAGACGAGGAGCAATCCCGTCTTAGTGTTAATTAATTATGACTCATATATCGCACTGCACGGAGTCCCCTCGCGGGAGGCTACTTTGTAGGGTGTTAGTTGAGTCGAGAGGAGATATTGTTCAACCAGAAGTGGATGGAAAGACACCTTGTGGGCAGTATTCTGGTTGGAGCGATAGCTCCTTGTCTAGGCACTGTAATCTTGTGCTCACTGTAAGTCTCTTTAGAATGTAAGGAGGAGAAGGTTGTTACTACTGGGAGATTCCTTGTTCTTTGGAGGGTTAAAAGAACTGGCGACCTCTTAACGTTAACGGGGTGGCTGTAGGTGCTGTGTATGGGGGCTAAGAGTGCATAGGTTCCTTAACCAGGCACTTCTTGTTTAAAGCCTATTGTCCAGCCACCGGCGTGTGGCCCTCGGAGTGACTAGTCCTACGGGATAGTCGACTTTCCTTGTCCTTTGGTGGGTTAAAAGGACGTATAAACATCAGCACTACAGTTCGTACATGCCCGTAACGTGGTTGTGACTGGGTTGTTCATAAGTGGACACCCGGCACTAGGGCATAAGAACCATGTCCGTTACGGTGTGACCGTAACAACTTGCATGTGGATTGTAGTTGATGGCAGTGAGGATTATTACTTTTTTTTTTCTCCCTAGATAACTGAAGGCAGTGGAGCGTCTAGAGCCATGGTACCACAACTTTTCTCTCTTCTGCTTCAGTTTTCATCTTATAGTTGTCAAGCTCCAAGTTATGGCAATGTCCTCACCAGACCTCACACTTCAAAAGGATCAGTAAGTTTTCCACTTAAGTATGTTTTTTAAATTAATGAATCCTCTATTGTGGTATTGACAACCTTGAATGTAAAACATATTTGTATGGAAATTTATTCTGTAATTTTGCTGTGAAATTAAAACAAATTATCAATATTCCTAGTGATTAATACACTTAATTTTTCATCATTAAACATTTCAATGCCTTTGAAATACATATCATGAAGTCTAAATCCATTTATAGATAAGCTGTGATTGTTAAAATTACACATATACATTCTTTTGTACGTAAGTTGCATCAAGGTACATATTGACAGTCACATAGCACTTGATTTATAGAAATTGTAGTTCTTGCCATATTTTTTTCTCACCATTCATAAAGATAAATGTATTGTTGATGTGTCCTATACATGCAATCTGTCATGCTACCTGAAACAAAACCAGAAGTGACCAATCATTCAACACTTTCTTAGTAAACTCATTATAGCAATTTGATATATAGTGCTCTCAGGTCATCAAAGCATCTCAATTTTTAGATAATGTTCCCAGCCTCAATATCTTCGTGAAAACCATTGTTTGGATGTCAACACCATACACATAGTGTGTATATTGGTTACTAAATGTCATTAATCAATTGTACTTTCAGTTATTTCATGCACCCCACTCCCTGCATAAGGTACTAATTAATGAGATCTAGTTGCACTGTTTAGACTTGTTATATTGTAAAATATAAACCATATGTTGTGTTACTGTTATATCATGATTATTGGAAAGTTTGGAAAATAAGTTCCTTTTAATTTTCAACAGACAGACTGGGTAACAATGAATTTTGTGCCATTTGCTGAAAGATCAATGTCAATGGTGGTGTCTCTGTACCAGAAAACTTCAAATTGGCAAGAAGTTAATGAAACAAATGTTCTGAAGAATATTATTCAGGTGAGGAATGGAAGTATAACTTCCTAACAATACACTTTTTATGACTAAATGTTTTTAGCTGTCTGACTTTATTTCTAGCATAGTAATAGCAAAAGGATGGCATTCCTAACATTAATACAATAAATCAGTTTGCTTGACTCCTCTATAGGTAGTATTTTTTCTTATCACTTGATAGGGTCCTCCATTGCTGTTGGACTGTCCATCAACATAAGCATAAGGCTTTACTTGCAGCTGCACACTTTTGATGGAAGCCACTTATGAAGGGATCTCATCTTTGGCAAAACTAACACTTTTACTATTTATGACTTAATTTTCAATAAAAGAGAGAGAGAGAGAGAGAGAGAGAGAGAGAGAGAGAGAGAGAGAGAGAGAGAGAGAGAGCGAGAGCGAGAGCGAGAGCGAGAGCGAGAGCGAGAGAGAGACAGAGACTGAGACTGACTTTACATTCTTTCAGTGATGTGTTAATGTGATTTTCTGAAATTGATAATTTTTTTATTGTTGTTCTCAGATTAATTTCTTCATTACTTAATCAATCACTGTATACACATTACAGGCAACTATTACTCCCTTGCGGCTCAAATATCAGTGTCCTGCTCAAACCACCTGGAAGCTGGTTATCACCACACTGTTAACAGTGCTTCAAGAAGGCCTTCAGCTGGCACGAGAACATCCAACACATTACAAGGATATGTGGCCAGTGCTAGGCACAGCTCTTGATAACTTTCTCTTCTCTAACAGGTAAATATTTTTTTATGTAGAACTGTGAAAATTAGTTCATAACTCAGTGCCTAATATTTATATATTGTATTTTCTCTCCTCTTGACCATAGGGGCTAAATGAGAGTAGTGTATATGAATGTGTGCATGGGTGTGTGTATGTGTGCCTTGTCCTTGTCTTGGCTATATCTTTTAAGGGGTATAACAGCCTGGTATATAGATAGATAAATAGTAATTCTCTTAATGGTATCAGCTTTGCAGCCTCATTAACTTTATTATTATATGATTATTATGTTTTAGTCATACATGTAGAATTTTCAAAAAAGCATAGCTATTGCTTGTTTTCTTCTAGTCTTCTTTACAGGGTCTGGCGACAAGCAGGATTTGTTTTAACGTATTTTTGTTTTCCCTTAGCCACCAGTACCCTTTTGATGTCAAAAAAAAGAAAAAAAGAAAAAGAAAAAAAGTGAACTAGATTTCTGAGTGTAGGAGTGAGAAGGAATGTGATGAATTGTGACATAACTTCTGTGCCTGAGATCACTGTATGTTTGTGTTTATATGTGTGTCTGTATGTCTGCATGTATATATATATATATATATATATATATATATATATATATATATATATATATATATATATATATATATATATATATATATATGCAGACATATATATATATATATATAGCATTGCTTATGAGTTTAAATCTTGTGCATCATGATGGAATAGCTGTACGTACCGATTCAGCCAATCAGAGCGTTGGTCTTGTTTTCTCGGCCGCTGTTTGGCTGTTGTGTTCTAGGGGCTGATTTCACATTTAAAAAATTTTTATTTTTCATTAAAGGAAGAAAGACATGTTTTGGAAAAAAGATACCGATTCATTTTAGTGCGTAATTAATTATTAGTCTTAGAACAAATATTCATAATGACAGTTGTAGAATTTAATTAGGTCTATCAGATGCTGCAATGATATTTCCAATGTCTCTAATAGCTGTTGAGAAAATGAGGAAGAAAGTTATGTTTTGGTAAAAAGATACCGTTTCATTTTACTGTGTAATTATTAGTCATAGAACAAATATTCATAATGACAGATGTAGGGTTTAATTAGGTCTATCAGATGCTGCAATGATATTTCCAATATCTCTAATAGCTTTCAAAAATATTAGCAAATTTATGTTTTGGAAAAAAGATACGGTTTAATTTTACTGCAAAATTATTAGTTGTAGAACAAATATTCTTAATGACAGTTATAGAGTTCAATTAGGTCTATCAGATGCAATGATATTTCCAATATCTCTAATAGCTTTCGAAAAAATAAAGAAGAAAGTCATGTTGTGGAAAAAAGATACTGTTTAATTTTACTGCGTAATTTTTATTAGTTGTAAAACAAATATTGTTAATGACGGTTGTAGAGTTTAATTAGGTCTATCAGATGCTGCAATGATATTTCCAATGTCTCTAATACCTTTTGAGAAAATGAGAAAGAAAGTTATGTTGTGGAAAAAAGATACCGTTTCATTTTACTGCGTAATTATTAGTCATAGAACAAATATTCATAATGACAGATGTAGGGTTTAATTAGCTCTATCCATATTATGGTGTAGTCTATGCTCTATCAGATGCTGCAATGATATTTCCAATATCTCTAATAGCTTTCGAGATAATGAGGAAAGTTATGTCATGGAAAAAAGATATTGTTTAATTTTACTGCGTAATTATTAGTTATAGAAAAAAATATTCATAATGACAGTTGTAAAGTTTAATTAGGTCTATCAGATGCTGCAATGATATTTCCGATATCTCTAATAGCTTTCTAGAAAATAAGGAGGAAATTTATGTTTTGGAAAAAAGATATCGTTTAACTTTACTGGGTAATTATTAGTCATAGAACAAATATTTATAATGACAGTTGTAGTATTTAATTAGGTCTATCAGATGCTGCAATGATGTTTCCAATATCTTTAATAGCTTTAAAGAAAATGAGGAAAGTAATTTTTTGGAAAAAAGATATGGTTTAATTTTACTACGGAATTATTAGTCTTAGAACAAATATTCATAATGACAGTTGTAGAGTTCAATTCGGTCAATCAGATGCTGCAATGATATTTCCAATATCTCTAATAGCTTTTGAGAAAATGAGGAGGAAAGTTATGGTTTGGAAAAAAGATAGGGTTTAATTTTACTTAGTAATTATTAGTCATAGAACAAATATTCATAATGATAGTTGTATAGTTTAATTAGGTCAATCAGATGCTGCAATAATATTTCTGATATTTCTAATAGCTTTCGAGAAAATGAGGAGGAAAATTATGTTCTAGAAAAAAGATATGGTTTAATTTTACTGCCAAATTATTAGTCTTAGAATAAATATTCATGATGAGGGTTGTAGAGTTCAATTAGGTCTATGAGATGCTGGAATAATATTTCTAATATCTCTAATAGCTTTAGAAAAAAGGAGGAGGAAAGCTATGTATTTTAAAAAAGATACGGTTTAATTTTACTTCGTAATTATTATTCATAGAACAAATATTCATAATCACAGTTGTAGAGTTTAATTAGGTCTATCAGATGCTGCAATGATTTTTCCAATAGCTTGAATAGTCTTTGAGAATATGAGAAAGAAAGTAATGTTTTGGAAAAAAGATACGGTTTAATTTTACTGCATAATTATTAGTCATAGAACAAAAATTCATAATGACAGTTGTAGTGTTTAATTAGATCTATCAGACGCTGCAATGATATTTCCAATATCTTTAATAGCTTTAAAAAAAAATGAAGAGGAAAGTCATGTTCTGGAAAAAAGATATGGTTTAATTTTACTACGGAATTATTAGTCATAGAACAAATATTCATAATGACAGATGTAGAGTTTTATTAGGTTTATCAGATGCTGCAATGACATTTCCAATATCTCTGTTAGCTTTTGAGAAAATGAGGAAGAAAGTCATGTTTTGCAAAAAAGATACAATTTAATTTTACTGCGTAATTATTTCTCATAGAACAAATATTCATAAAGACAGTTGTAGAGTTTAATTAGGTCTATATGGTGCTGCAATGACATTTCCAATATATAATAGCTTTTGATAAAATGAGGAAGAAAGCTATGTTTTGGAAAAAAGATATGGTTTAATTTTATTGCGTAATTATAAGTCATAGAACAAATATTCATAATGACAGTTGTTGAGTTTAATTAGGTCTATCAGATGCTGTAATGATATTACCAATATCTCGAATAGCTTTTGAGAAAATGAGGAAGAAAATTATGTTTTGGAAAAAACATATGGTTTAATTTTACTGTAATTATTAGTCATAGAACAAATATTTCATATGACAGTTGTAGAGTTTAATTAGGTCTATCAGATGCTGTAATGATAATCCCCATATCTTTAATAACTGTCGAGAAAATGAGGAGGAAATATATGTTTTGGAAAAAATATACAATATAATTTTACTGCATAATTATTAGTCATAGAACAAAAATTCATAATGACAGTTGTAGTGTTTAATTAGGTCGATCAGACGCTGCAATGATATTTCTAATATCTTTAATAGCTTTAAAGAAAATGAGGAGGAAAGTCATGTTTTGGAAAAAAGATATGGTTTAATTTTACTACGGAATTATTAGTCATAGAATCAATATTCATAATGACAGATGTAGAGTTTTATTAGGTCTATCAGATGGTGCAATGATAATTCCAATATCTCTATTAGCTTTCGAGAAAATGAGGAAGAAAGTCATGTTTTGGAAAAAAGATATGGTTTAATTTTACTTGTAATTATTACTCTTAGAAAAAATATTCACAATGACAGTTGTAAAGTTTAATTCGGTCTATCAGATGCTGCAATGACATTTCCAATATATCTAATAGCTTTTGAGAAAATGAGGAGGAAAGTTATGTTTTGGAAAAAAGATACGGTTTAATTTTACTTAGTAATTATAAGTCATAGAACAAATATTCATAATAACAATCGTTAAGTTTAATTAGGTTTATTAGATGATGCAAATGATATTTCCGATATGTCTAATAGCTTTCGAGAAAATGAGGAAATTTATGTTCTCGAAAAAAGATACGGTTTAATTTTACTGTTTAATTATTAGTCGTGGAACAAATATTCATAATAACAGTTGTAGAATTCAATTAGGTCTATCAGATGCAATGATATTTCTAATATCTAATAGCTTTCAAAAATATTAGCACACACTTTACACACACACACACACACACACACACACACACACACACACACACACACACACACACACACACACACACACACATACATACATACATACACACACACACATACGTATATATACATATATATATATATATATATATATATATATATATATATATATATATATATATATGGATATATATATATATATATATATATATATATATATATATATATATATATATATATATATATATATATATATATATATATATATATATATACATATATATATATATATATATATATATATATATATATATATATATATATATATACATATATGTATAGAAGAATATGTACCAAAAAGTCTGGTGCTAAAATGTCTTGATGATAAGATGTCTTGAGTACCAAACGCCTGAGTATGAAATGACATTCAACCACATCAATATTACTGCCTCAATACTGGCCATATATGCCACCTCATAAAACAACTTATTTAGTTTAATTAATTAAAATTTCTCAAAATTTGAGTGTCTAATTAACTAAGTGTAAAAGGCAAACTTATACCCCAGTGATCAATATTAAGTCAAGTGCAACAGGCACATATTCATTCTACACGGTTACATGTTATTTGATACAGATGTGTTGGTTACTTAAGACATCTTTTCACCAAGCCATTATTGCAGTCATGGCAGTCAAATGTAACTGATTGTAACAGTATGATAGTAGAATTTCAATCCTTTTAGATTTAAGCATTAGGATAATTCACTGTTTACTTTTTTTATACATATGTTTGTAATCTATAATATTTTTTTTTAGCCTTCCACCAGCCAACCAGAGTAGTGAAGATGCTGAGAGAGACGAAGGCATTGATTGTCAAGTGGTGGAACTGATACGGGAGGAAATTCTTCCATATGCCTCATCTACACCTAGTGACTTCATAGTTTCCATCATGGTGCTTCTTAATAAGGGCTCTATAGAGTCAGCTTCTGGAGTAGATTCTGGTAAGTGATCAAATCCTTCCATTTATCTTCATAGTGCTTTGCATAATTTCTCATTGGGCTTTGCTTGCTGATAAAGTATAGCCTTATAGTATATTTTGCTCTGCCATGCATAAAGCATGTGTATCTTTCTGTACCATAATGTCACAGAAGGAAAGGCTTTCAATAGAAATTTTTACTTTTACACTGTCACAAAGTCACAATATCATGAATTGATTGTTCATGCTCAAATAAAGTCCAATAAGACCAGATAGGTGTGTGTGAAATTAATGCATTCCATGTAATTTGAGGGTTGATGTTCTCTCTCTCTCTCTCTCTCTCTCTCTCTCTCTCTCTCTCTCTCTCTCTCTCTCTCTCTCTCTCTCTCTCTCTCTCTCTCTCTCTCTCTCCTCTCTCTCCTCTCTCTCTCTCTCTCTCTCTCTCTCTCTCTCTCTCTCTCTCTCTCTCTCTCTCTCTCTCTCTCTCTCTTTATTGGTCGATGGTGTCCTACCCAGGTGAAAAACTCCAATGGTTATATATATATATATATATATATATATATATATATATATATATATATATATATATATATATATATATGTATATATATACATATACATATACATATATATATATATATATATATATATATATATATATATATATATATATATATATATATATATATATATATATATATACATAAACACTCAAACCTCATTTTAACAGACTAAATGGGGAATCAACTTGTCCATTACTTGAAAATGACCTTTGCTTGGTATTTGGTGGGACAGACACCAGTATTTTTCATATGGTACACAGATTACCACATATAAAGGCAATCATGATTTTTTTTTCTTCTATATCACAAACCATTAGCACCAGTAGGCTTTATGGAGGCATAGGTGGATTTGTCTCTTGCCGGTTATTTGGCATAGGTTTTTGGATTTTTATAGTGACGCCTCAAATGTTTACGTTCTCTCTTGAGAACGTGAGAGGCTATTGCTGCTACAGCCTCAAATGCATATAAACGTTGTAAGTCCCATCTGAGGACAGTATGGCAGCAATTTGGGTAGTCTTTGGCCACTCACCGGTGATATCAAAGAATGAAAAGTGATCAGCAGATATCGGTGGATCTAACCCGGGACCCTAAGTTCACATGCCCGAACACTGACCACTGTACTACCGCCTCCCAATGATTGTTTCACTTACCTTATTTATTTATATGATTATGAATATCTTATGGGTATAAATGTGTATAACCTAGACATCACAAATTAGAAGACAATAAGGGTATGAAAATATATTGCCACACTGCCTGCTCTGCCATCTAGTGGAGAGATGTTTCAAGCAGCGGAATTTTTGAATAATCCTGTCTGTTTGTCTGGTAGTATATGGAGTCTGGTGAATCTAAAATTTGTTGAATTGAGGTTGGCTGCATTGAGAGTTGAGTATATTCTCAATACCTCCTATTGTTGACAGATTGTGAAGGCTTCAAACTGAGGGAAGAATTTGCAAAGACCTGCTTTGAAACGCTTCTTCAGTTCTCACTTCTCACACCTTCAGATCTTGATCCAGAGCTTAACAATACAGGTTAGTTCATTCAAGCATATGTTTTTATTCATAGCCTTGAAATTTTAGAATATTTATTTACTGTATTTTTTGTATATAAAACGTGCCCGTGTATAAGATGCATCTATTTTTTCAAGGCCATCTTTAAGGGGCAGAAGGAAATACCTCATTTTTTATTTATTTAAGATCAGCATAATCTTTTGTTATTCCTTAAAAATTCTTTATAATGAATATTTAAGGATTTTGATGAAGTCCATAATGATAATATTATTATGACTTATGAATTATGACTTTAAGGAATTTGCAGTCCTCCCCATGAATAATTGAATTTGTGAATATTAAACCCACAAATATTAAGGGACGACTGTTTTTTTCTGCCAATGGGCACATTAGGGTACGGTAGGTCACAACCATCGTCAGGTGGCACCAGTACTGATGTGCTTCGTCATAGAGACAGAACAAGCATCGCAAAATTGTGTCCCACCCTCACATAGAGAATGATAATGCCTGTTTGCCCCACATACTACACATGCCAGATTTGCAAAGTAAGGTTATATCTCATAAACAGAAAAAAGATGAAAGTTTCAAGTAGAGTTTTTATACTAGGTGACTTGGAAAGTAGGACTCACAAAGCAGGCAGCACTACTTTGCTGTAATGTGATATTTCAATAAAACTAAAAATTATTTTTGTCAAACCTTTGCAGATAATAACTCATCCAGGAAGTCTTTGGAAACAAACAATGGGTTCACAGCACAAGCCTCGACCAGTACCTTAGGACCATCAGACTCCACACAGGTCACTACCAAATTGGCTGTCACTTCACTTCTCCACAGATTCAGGGAAGTTTTGGTTAAATATGTGGATGACGAGAAACTAAGTGGAAAATGTCCATTACCAAGGTGAGTGGAGGGTTTTCCTTCTTTTTGCTAAGTATTCAATCCGACTACCAAAACAATATATTTTTATATTGTTAATTTGCATTGCATGTACTTTTGCCTTACCTTATGATGAAAATCTTAAATAAACTTTTAGGTTTACTATGCTTATTAAAAGGAATTTTACTATGCATTTTTCTCTCGCTTAGATTTTTATAAAAGTATCTACTTTTATCATAAGAAAATTCACAGATGCACAGAAGAATTTGATTTTATGGATGTGAATTGAAAATTTAAAATGTATGTGTTTATTGGAATTTGTGAACATTTTCTCAGAATTCTAATTATTTTGTAGCACTAACTGATGTTAAATTCAATGAACATATGAGATTGAAAATATCAAAAGGATGCTGGAAAATTAAGCACTGGCAAAAGAAAGAGAAAGTAAAATTCAGAGAATCACTATTAGAAAAGGATGAGGGAAATCTATCATATCACATCCTTTCTAACAATTGTTCCTTGACAAAAGAGTCCCTTTTCATTCCGGGCCATACATATCAGTCTTAATTTTTCAGTGGTCTCACTTGCCCATCTTACTTTGCTTATATATACTGAAACACTATCTATCTATCTATAGTCTTTGGTGACTTGTTCCCTCCAGGAACATCCCACAAGGGGATGATACAATCAATGTTGTTTGAAAAGGATGCAATTACGAAGAGATAAGCTGAATATTTTGAAGGATTGTTAAATATAAAGGAGGATAGAGAGGCTGAGACTGTTGCAGGTGGAAGGAAAAATTGTATAAATGTGTTAGGAGAGTTGAATAACTCTGTCCCCTAACCTCTGCAATTTTTGATGGAAAAGTGTATTGATCGAATACACAGATCATAGGTTTGGTATATGGATATATATTTTGGTCGTCATAAGATCCAAAATATACATTATTGAGGGTTTATTATTAATGGATGTCTGAATTTTAAATCCTCATATATTTGTCATACTCAGTGATTATTTGTTTCAGACATCGTATAGCTGAAATCAGCTTTGTTCTAAAAGCTATTGCCACCTTGCTGTCTTCATTAAAGAAAGCACCAATTGAAAAAGGTAAGTTTAGTATCCTTTGAAGAGTTAACATTTTCATATTCCAAAATATTTAATGTATCAACACTGTGAATGTGAATATAAAGAAGACAAGAAAAGAGCAGAACAGTATATAAATGGACCATATATCTAAGTAATTAGATATGAATCCTGTGGAATATGCAAGATGAGGCAAAAGTTGATAGGACCTTGGATAGGATTGTATGAAATATTTGATCTCAAATGTGATGAAGCATATGAAGAACAATTTCAGAAATGGGTTTGTATACAGAATATACGACATTAAGAAGAATAAGTCAAATCAGTAGAGTACATATGTATAAAATTCAAGTTTGAAGGAATGAAAGTGGACATTGTGATGATGTACACACTCCTGGATGAAAAATTGAAAAAATTAACCTCTGAATATGAAGCATAAAATAGAAAGTACAGAATGTGGTCATTATATAGTAATGATAGTAATGATCCATATCCTTATACTCAACTTATATCCCTCTTAAGGGTGGTAATCGAGACAATGCATCCACATTCATTCCCTCTCACTTTGCCTTTATCCACACCATACCGCACTGCATCAAGATTCAGTGATATCCATGTCAGGGTCCAATAACATAATTGGTTTACCCTTGCCACATCAATTATAATCCATATCCTTCCCCTCATTAGACCTGATCTCATATAACTGATCACACCAGATGAGATAAAATCACCTGTCAAGGTTGTCAAAGCTCCATTCAACTCTTATTATACACAAACATTCTTTCTTGCTCCACAGACGTCCTTCTTGCATCTAACGGTCTCTTCATACCGTCCATCCATCCCATTCATGGTCTTCCTCTCAATCTCATATATCTCATATCAGACCTAATTATATTATTTACCAATCATTCTTGTGCATGGATATAATATGCTTAAGGGTAAAAGGGAGATGATTAGCAGAATGTTTGTGGAAGAAAAGTTTTATGTGTTTGCTTTGAGTAAAACAAAAACTTAAAGGGAAAGATGAATGTGAATGTGAATTTGGATGTGTGAGTAAAAGGATGTTAGGTGTTCACTAACACATGGCCACTAACTAGTGGTCATGAATATGAAGCCTACATGTGCATGTTCAATCTATCAGTCTATATAGGCAACTGACATACCCTATAAAAAGTGGTAGCTAACGCGAGGCATCTGTATACATTAATCCATATGCATTCCCTTATATCTTTGCTTCTAGGCTTCCTGAGCTGAGGCTGATCCTCACAATACCACTCTTTATACCTGGTAATTGGGTTACTGAAGTCGTCATTGTAGTCAAGTAAGGTAACACTGTAGCATGACTTTTATATTGAGAATAAATTGTTTCCTTTCATTTCAGTGGACAGCATGACATGGACACAACTGATAGGATTATATCCTCACTTGGTTGAGGTCGGAGGGGCCAGCAGCACTGGTTCTCCCCAGCTATGGCGATCCCTCAGAGAGGTTCTGCTGCAATATGCTCAGCTCCTGCATCCCCCATCCCCTGCAGCAGGCGAGGTTCCCGATACCATTGACAGTACACAAATAAACCTTGTGAATGGGACGTGAATGAACCAGAAATTAGTGGTCGTGTTGAATTTCTTATTGAGAACTTATGATAAGTGTTATACAGAAAGTGGAAAAAAACTTATAATCATAAGAATTTTCCTTTATTATTACTGTTTATTAGTATCAGTGTCATGTCCCTTTTTTAATAAAACTATGAACTAGTAATTGAAAATGGAGTAATGGTTTGTTGAATATAAATTGGTATCATTGATGTCAACCTGTATCTTATTGTTCTTATGCGAGGGAAGAATTCATGATTGACATTGCATTGTATTACTTGATCACAAATTATTTTACTAAATTTATGCATATGGTCTTGTTGGTTATGTTCCAATTTTATGTCACTGCCTTGTCACTGCGCTATTTGTACTTGTAAATCTGTAACTGTTTTAGAAGTATATTAAAACACTAATTTTTATTAAACATTTCAAGAACACCAAATCGATCTAGCTTATGAAGCCTATGCGTGGACGAGTGTGTGTGTGTATTTACCTAGTTGTATTTACCTGGTTGTAATATATAGGACCTGAGCTACACTCATGTAGTCCTGTCTCAGTATTTATATTTATCCAGTTTTTCTTTCAGTTGATGTTTATTCTTTGCCAATATCACCTTCAGTACATTCCAAGTATCTATACTTCTTTTGGGAAAACTGTACTTTTTTGTATCGTTCAAATTCCTTTTTGCAATTTCTTCTTGTGTCCCGCTAAGTTCCCAGCCTCTCCTTTTCTTTCCAATATTAGATCTTTTACTATGTGTTTCTTCAAGGTTATTCATCTTTTTGTATATAGTAATTCAGTCTCCTCTTTCTCTTCAAGTGTGTTTAGTTGCATTTCTTCTAATCTTTCTTCCTATGTTAGATCTTTCAATTCTGGCACCATCTTAGTGTCTATTCTCTGTATTCTTTCTAATTTAAACACATGCTTTTTCTTATGAGGGGACCATATTACTTCTGCATATTTCATTTCTGGTCTTACCATTGAAGTTATATTTTTTCTCATGATATCTTTATCTAGGAAGTGAAAAGTCATCCGTATATTTCTTAGCATCATGAATGTATTACCAAAAATTCTATCTACATGATTCTCTGGTGATAAGTTGTCTTGTATTACCACTCCTAAATCTTTCTCTTCTTTTTCTATTGATATAATAATTTGTACTAACTTATATATCCAGGAGGATCTCATTGCACCCATTTCCAATACATGACATTTATTTTGCATTTAATTCCATTTCCCATGTCTTACTCCATTCATATGACTTGTTTATTTCATTCTGTAGCTTCTCACAATCCTTGTAGTTTCTTATCTTCCTTAGTAATTTCACATCATCTGCAAACAGACTTATGTAACTGCTTACTCCTTCTGTCATGTCATTTTCATATACTAAAAACATTATTGGTGCCAAAACTGATCCCTGTGGTACTCCACTTTTCACTTTCCTCCATTCTGATTGTCCATCCTTTACTACTGTTCGCATTTTCTTTTCTTTCAGGTAGTTTTCCATCCAGTTTTTTTTTATGTTCATTTTAATCCTCTAACGTATTCCAACTTCCATAGTAATCTGTGCGAAATCTTATCAATGCCTCTTTTTAAGTCTAAATATATATGCAGTTCATCCAGCCATCACGTTCTTGTGTTATATCTATCACTTGAGTAAAAACTGAATAAATTGGTGACACATGATCTTCCTGTTCTAAATCCAAATTGTTTATCTGTTATTATTCCTTATCTTTCTAAGTATTCAGTCCATTGTTACTTGATAACCTTCTCACATATCTTACACACTATGCTGGTCAATGACACTGGCCTATAATCAAGTGGTTCTTCTTTATTTCCATTCTTGTAAATAGGCATTATATCAGCTCTTTTCCATTTTTTAGGAACTTCTGTTTTGAGAGAAAATATCATGAATTGGCTCTGCCATTTCTTATCTACACTCTTTTAAGATGTATCCTGATATTCATCTGATCCTATTGGTTTTCTCTCATCCAATTCCTACATCATTTCCTTTATCTCTTCTCATTAATCTTGTTTTCCCACATCTCATTTTTTCTCTCTTTTGTCTCTGGTTTTTTTTAATTGAGATTCTGTTGTAAACACTGAAAATTTTTGTTCAGTACTACTTCACTCATTCCCTTCGAGTCCTCATATACTTCCTTATTTTCCTTCAAACGAGCTACACTTTCTTTATGTTTTAATTTTCCATTAATAAATCTATAAAACAGCTTTGGTTCAGCCTTAAACTTGTCAACTATACTGTATATTTTTCATATCTCCTCTCTTCTTTTTTTCTTACCCTTACATATTCATTCCTTGCTATTTTATATTCTTCTTTCGTTCTCTGTTTCAGTTTTCTTTTCATTCTCATCCATGCTCTGTCCCTTTCCCTTTCTGCTTTATCACACTTTTCGTTAAACCATTCTTTTTTTTACTTTATAAAATGGAATGTATTTCTTGACTCCTTGTTCATATAGCATCGAGAAGAAATCATGTTATTCTTGCACGTCCTTTAGTTCTTTCATTCTTGTCCAATCAGTTTTGTTCAGAAAAAAAATTAATCGCGTCCTTTTTTGTTCTTTCATTCTTGTCAAATCAGTTTTGTTAAAAAAATTTTTTTATATCAGTGTAGTTTGCTTTTCCATATTTCTTCCTTTTCTTTTTATATGATTCCTCCTGCTTTACTTCTATATCTCCTTCCTTCATCTCAATTTCCAGGACCAAATGGTCACTGCTTTGAAAACGGCACTCATAATTTATATCCTGTTCTAAATTAATACCTTTGGTTAATAGTAGGTATAATCTTGATGGTTTATCTTCTCTATCTTGTATTTTCAATTGCCCATTGTATCATTGTATTATTCATTGTTAGTCTCAATAATCTACTTCTCAAATATTTTCACCTCTGCTTTCATACGTCTCCCACCTTACTTCACTAAAATTAAAATTTCCTACTATTATCATCTTTTTGCTGCTATTTATTTATTTTTCTAAACTCGAGAGTATCTTTTATTAATTTTTCGTGTTCATCTTTAGTTAAATTTTTTGTTTTTGGGGATGTATGCAACTATTATATTTTTAGTTTCCATATTTTGACATAATTTTTGCATTAGTCAGTTCTGCTTTCCCTTTTCCATTTTCTACATTTATCACTTTTATCGTGGATTTTATCATTATCATCACACCACCATTTTTTTTTTTTTTAACTTTTCCTATCCTTCCTCCATATACTAAAATAATTATTATTCTCACTGTTTGTTTGAATGTCTTCAGATAATTTTGTTTCTGCTAGGCATCCTCTTTTTTTCACTTTAAGATAGTTTATTAATTGTAATTTTCTTCTATGTTTGTATACATTACTTTTGTTTCACCACTTCTTTTTATTTATGCTCTATTCTTCTCTTTTTTTCTTCTTCTTTTTAACATTTTCTTCTTTCCAGATTTTCATTTCATTGCCAACAAGATATCTAACTTCATCTCTAATTTGCTGTTTTGCACATCCTTGGATCCTCTTTACGTACTAATTTTCACTCTTCAATTTCTCTTTCTTCCTCTCATCATTTATCTTCTTAAGGTTATCAATTTTCTTCCATTACTGAATTAAGTCGTTTATCCATTCAGTGGACAAATATCTTCAAAGATGATTCTTTTCATCCACTCACCTCTTCCTTTATTCCTCTCATCTTTGTCCTGTCTTGTCTTGGAAATTTGGGGTTGTACAGGCCGTGATGCCACAGTCTCTAGTGCACCAAAAGTGTAGGTAGCAGATGAATCAGATCCTCTGAAGTTGACCTGTCCTCTGGAGGAAGGTCCTGGTGTGTTTGAGTACTTTGAAGGCCAGGACAGGGTCTTGAGACCATCTAAGAGGTCAGTTACTGTTGGTCTGCAGAGGTGGAGAGACGACAGTAAGTGGAGGAGTGCCATGCAGTGGGAGTGGTGGTGAAGACAGTGCAGTAGGAAGTGTTCTGAGGTGTGTGGTTGTGTAGGACCTACACTGTAGAGCACCAAGGACAGTGTCATGCCCAGCTTTTGTAGGTGCTAGCTTAGACAGCTGTGGCCAATTCTGAGTCAAGAAACAATGGACTGCATACTAAGAAAGACGAGGAATAATAAGATAGATACATTGGATTCAGAACAGGATGGTCATGTGTCACAAACTTATCAAGTATCATTCAAGAGTAACAGATATAACACAAGAAAGAAATGGGTGGGTGAATTGCATATATTTAGACTTGAAAAAAAGGCATTTGATAAGGTTCCGCACAGGAGATTACTTTGGAAGTTGGAACACATTGGAGGATTGAAAGGAACAATAATGAACTGGATGGAAGACTACCTGAAAGGAAAGGAAATTATAACAGTATTAAAGGATGAAAAATCAGAATGAAGAAAAATAAAAAGTGGAGTGCCACAGGAATCAGTTTTGGCACTAATAATGTTTTTGGTATATGTAAATGACATGACGGAACGAGTAGGCAGTTACATAAGCCTGTTTGCAGATAATGAAAAATTACTAAGAAAGATAAGAAAATATAAGAATTGTGAGGAGCTGCAAAATGATATAAAGATATATGAATAGAACAAGACATGGGAAATGGAATTCAATGCGAAAAAATGCCATGTATTGGAAATGGGAAAAAGTGCAATGAGACCCTCATGAACGTATATGTTAGGGGGAACATATTTTATCAATAGCAAAAGAGAAAGATTAGAGAGTGATAATACAGGACACACCCACACACTCGTCCACGCATAGGCTTCATAAGCTAGATATACTTGATGTTCTTGAAATGTTTGATAAAAACTAGTGTATTAATATATTTTTAAAACAGTTACAGCTTTAAATAACAAATAACGCAGTAAAAAGGCAGTGACAAAAAGTTGAAACGTAACTAACAAGACCATATGCATAAATTTAGTTCAATATTTTGTGACCAACTACTAATACAATACAATATCAATCATGAATTCTTCCCTCGCATAAGAACAATATGGGAATAAGAAGACAGTATTAGAGTTATGAATTGGTACTTTATTATTTTTTTAAACACTGAGCAGAAGCATCAGCAGTCAATGAAGGCTGGTGTACGTGGAGCGTCAACGTCAGGTAAAGACCAAGAATTATATATTATATATATAATCCTTGGTAAAGACGCTGGGAGAAGCTTGCGAGATGGTCACCGTGAGGACACAGGTGCGCCGACGATGCACTCGGCGATGGAGACAAGCAGCTACAACGATGGCACAGGGAGGAAACAGGTGAGGCAATGAATGCACTTTGGCAAGGACTTGATGATTGGTCATGTAGAGATACAGGCATATGGAGACGATGCCGGGAGGTGGATGCAGATATGATGTTATTCATGTTTTTGGCAACACGAATACTTGTGTGTGTGTTGGAAGAACATCTGCGGACTTTTGAGAAAATCACCACAGACGAAGCCTTAAGAAGCACAGCAGGACCATCTCTTGACACCATTTGTAATTATCTTTTTTTGTTTATTGCTCGTAATGGTGTTGCTAGCCTTGTTGTCATTGCAAAGGTTTTAATTTCTACTTGATATGAAGCGTATATGAAGAGGTGAGTGCCTGCCGAAGACACGTTGATTTGAGAATCTACTTGAACAGAGGCTGGAAAGTATCTACGTGAGTGTTCTCAAGTGGGTAATATGTGCACAGCAGACACGTGTGTGTGTGTGTGTGTGTGGGTGGGTGGGTGTGTGTGTGTGTGTGTGTGTGTGTGTGTGGGTGTGTGTGTGTGTGTGTGTGTATATATATATATATATATATATATATATATATATATATATATATATATATATATATATACATATATATATATATATATATATATATATATATATATGTATATGTATATATATATATATATATATATATATATATATATATATATATATATATATATATATATATAGAGAGAGAGAGAGAGAGAGAGAGAGAGAGAGAGAGAGAGAGAGAGAGAGAGAGACCGATTTGTGTACAAGTTTATACACAGGACCGCAGCTGACACGCACTAGAATGACACGAATGAGATGAGACACGAATGTCTTCCCTCGAGCGTGTCTGACAGAAGTCTGACTTAAGGATAAGGCTGAGATCTTTCACACACCACACACCAAATCCTCTTGCTCAAGGAGGACAGTAAAACTGCTCGATCACCAGATAAAACTTTGTATCTTCAACGGGAATCGAACGAACCTCAGTCTGCCGAATGACAGACGTACGTTACCACTAACCAAACAGAGTGTGCGAGTGCGTGTGTGTGTGTGAGCTCAAAAATCTATGAAAACTCTGAGTCTTGAGTCTTTCTATCTATCCTTTAAGATATAAACTATTTATAGTATTTTTTTTTTTTAATGGCTGACATGGGAATATGTATTCCTGCAAAATTTCTGAAAGAAATCGTATCGTATGACCGATCTGGTAGTAGTTTTGATCGGGCATTTTTAATTAATAGGGCACCCATATAAACGTTTTACAAGCTCATATACAGTATAATCACTTACTGGCGAATTCTTTGAATTTTACATGTCTGTCGACATGCTAAGAATATTTTTTGTTAAACATGTATGAAAAGAGTGAATACGTATTGCATTGAATCTCTAAATAAAAGAAATTCTATCAGAGTCCTCCGACCGCCCTAACCGCTGCAGGGTAGCAGTAGACTGACTCTGATTTTCATTCACAGCCACGCTACGAGGCTCCAAACAAAAATCAATACACCACACACCAATGACGTCATCCGCAAGCGGGAGTCCTATTGGCTGATCGGGCGAGTGATAGCATCCCATTATTTATGAGAAGGAGAGCGCACTACTTGACGCCGGCGCAACATTCCAGGCGGGATGTGAGTACTGAGTCCGTGTATCCCTCCGCAGCCTGGCCAGTAATGCGGCGGCCTTATGGAACACCTTCCACCTGCCCGTGATGCCTGGTGTTGGAGCCTGAGGCCGCCCTGCACCTCGCTACAAGCTCCTGTTACTGGACTACTAGTGTAGCAATGTCCTCATTCACGCATTGATCGTCCAGGACTCGAGGTGGAGGTGTAGTTAGTGAAGTTGGCCAAGTGTTTGTGTCTATTGATCTGGAGCGGCGGTGGTTGTAGTGTCTGTTTCTTCTAGACTGCTCCCACCACCCATTCGAGTCTGGCCCGGTGCAGGTGTTGTTGATTTGGTGCTGGTAGCAAGTGAAGCGGACGGCTGCGGGTGGTGGTGGTGTTGGGTGGCCCCGGGCGACGGTGGTGGGCGGGCCAGGCGGGGGGCGCGGCATGGGGCGTGCCCAGGTGGCGGCCAGCGGGCCAACGACCGGCCCCGCGGGACGGCACCCTCCCGCTGAAGGTCGGTAGGCACTGCCTCCTGGTGCCCCCGTGCCGGCAACCTGCCCTGCTCCCGCACCTGCTCGTCCTCGTTCTCGTCGCTGCTGCCTCACCTTTGAGGGTACCCGCCGCCACCACGTGCCCTACCTGAGGTGTCGGGGCAGCAGGCGGTGCCGCTCCCCCCGCCCGGGCATGGCCGCCCCCCGCGGGGCGTGGCTCCCCTGCGCACAACCCCAGGGACACTAGAGTAACCCCACCATGGCGGCCGACGGAGGGCCAGACATAATGCCGGATCTTTCGCACCTGACCGATGAGGAGCGGAACATCATCGAGGGTGTGATGCGCCGCCAGAAGATTGAGGAGGAACATGAGAGCGAGCTGGTCAGGTGAGTTCCAGTCCCTTCACTTTCCTGTTTGTTTGTGTGTGTGTGTGTGTGTGTGTGTGTGTGTGTGTGTGTGTGTGTGTGTGTGTGTGTGTGTGTGTGTGTGCAAAAACTCCCACTTCAACCACACTTGACTATTTGTTGTGAGTGTACGCAGTCAGTGGTGGCATATGAAAGTGTCCTCACACCTCTTACAACCAAGTATTGGCAACAACACTGTTCATAAGGTGGACATGCTTATGACCAGATCCGCGTGTCGAGTTAGACCTATCTCGAAACGTTCTCGGTCAGTCTCGATCTTTGACTAAAGCCAACTATGTTGTCCTCACAATATACATCTTTCTTTTATTTATTTACTTTTTTTTGTGTCCTCATATGACCATGAAATAAGATTGCCATCAATTTGACCTGACACAATAACCTAAATCTTGGTTTGAGTGCTCATGGTCATCCTTGCAAAATGTAAACCCTGTCACTTAACATATTAGAGAACCATTGAATTCTGCATTTTTTTGTATTTCGTATTCTATTTGCACATTATACGTGTTGTGCTTCCTCAAGAGAATGTCTAATAAATAACTTGAGAATCGTTACATAGCTATATATTCCGCAGACTAAAATTGATCGTCACCAATGAAACATATTCGCACCGTTTTTCTCCCTGCTTCCCAGCTTCTCTTCCTGTCACCATTGAGTGACTTGACTGATGAAACGCCCGGCACCCTGCTGGCGCGCAAGACCACCTGTAGCATACGCCTCACCCCCTCCCTTCTCCTGTGACTTAATTTATCCAGTCAACACTAAAATTAGACATTAAGAGTTGTCATTCGGGAGATATGCGAATGAGCTTTGTTGAAGGTTGTGTGTATGAAGTCATTTTTTATAATTTTCTGAGTAGGTTGATAATAATTAATGTAGGTAACTTGATTCAGAGTTGGTGGAAAGTTTATCAATAATGCATGTAATATCTACGCGCTTGACCATACTATACTCAGAAATTACCTGGTGGCTACTTTTCAAGCACCAAACTTAGCCTGTCGATCATATCCCTCTTGATCTTAGATTGAGTAAACCGCACCTTTTCAGTTCCTTCAGAGCTAACTATTCTCCTTCCTCCCTCGTAAATCATTAGCACTTTCATGCTTCCGTGCTTTCATGTTCCTTTTTAACACCAATATAGCCTGTAGCCAGTCCTTCAAAAATCTTTTCAGAATCAACATTTCTACTTCTGCCTTTCCCCATGAGCCTGCAACAAGCTGTAACAGAGCCTTCTAACTTCTTCTTAATTTAATTTAGAAAGAGCCTTCTCGGTCTCTCCAGAGCCAACCAAAACTCCCTTTTTTTGTTTGAAAATAGATCAGCTGTTTTGTGATTGTTCAGAACCATCTCCAGTCTATAGATGTCAGTCCTCTTCAGCCTCCAACGGCTTTTCAGCTCTTTCATAGTATATCTATTTCTCCAAAGCGTTCTGAAAGCGTAGTGTTCCTTAACCTTTTTTACTTTTAACACCCCCTTTGATTAGTCATAAACAGTCCAGCATCCCTTGAATACAGGTAATGGCTATCTAGCACCCCTATAATTTGTTTACAAAGACTACATTTACTATACTCTAAAATATATGAAATTTACTGCTTTGCGATTTACTTGATTTATTTTCCAAAAACAATTAGGTATAGCGTTAGTAAGCAAAATCAATAAGAGAAATAGGTAATACATTAACAGCATGCTACGAAATATCACTCCTCCTGAAGCAATGCCTGATTATCCTAACACGCTGCATTACAATTCTCAGCACCACCTGATATCCCCATCTCTGGGAATGTTAGCACATGAAGCTAAAAAGCGCTGTCTTAGAGTTTATTAGCAGACTTCCGGTTCTTCAGCGCCTCCATACTTATGTCGGTCCCTTTTGAAGCTGTTAAGGACTTGCTAACCCATTATCTTCCTTTGTGACTTGCTTTATTTTCCTATGTCTGTCAAAGCATTTTGTCACATCACCCCAGAGTCTGTCAATCAATGAATAGCCCTTCAGAACCCTATCTACATAGCTCCTCCATATTTTGTAATTCACTTCACCACTAAAAGTCTACAACAACCTCTTCTCACCTTTCTAGAGCTTCTTAGCCTCTTTTCAACTTTCTTAGAGCCCATCACCAAATTCCAATTCCTCTTAGCCTCTTAATTAATAGATTCCCACCTCCAGTCACATTCCTGGAGGGCCAAGTATAGACACTATTGAGCC
>JAXIVD010000319.1:162303-169803 GCA_036785275.1 Cancer borealis | reverse complement strand
TCCTCTTCCTCTTCCTCTTCCTCTTCCTCCTCCTCCTCCTCCTCCTCCTCCTCCTCCTCCTCCTCCTCCTCCTCCTCCTCCTCCTCCTCCTCCTCCTCCTCCTCCTTATCCCCCTCCTCCTCCTCCTCCTCCTCCTCCTCCTCCTCCTCCTCCTCCTCCTCCTCCTCCTCATCCTCATCCTCATCATCCTCCTCCTCATCCTCCTCCTCATCCTCCTCCTCCTCCTCCTCCTCCTCCTCCTCCTCCTCCTCCTCCTCCTCCTCCTCGAAAAGTTGAGGGGCACCTCCCTGACGGCCAGTCGTTGAGGTGAGGAAAACATGGGGCTTATGACTCTTGCCTCGACTTCTTCCTCTTCTTTCAGAACCTAAGCTCTCCGTGTTCGCGCTGGGCATGATCGCAACCACAAAGTCTCGCACCTCCCACCACCACTTCTACCACCAACACCGTCCCAAATCGCCCTTTTACAACCACCTAAAGAGCCATACTGGTACACCTTCCCTTGTGCACAGAAGGGGCCCCGTGGTCCTCCTCAGCCCATAGATAGTTCTCCTGTTAGTTAGAGGAAAGAGTATCCATATTTTAACTTTCCCACCGGACCTTTTAGTAATTAGAAGCAGTTTTTTTTATGGGTAGACATAGATACATAGATACCGAAACTGCAGCATCTTGTCATCGTAACCCTTTTTGACATATAACGTCGTTTAGATTTTTCATCGTCTATATTACAAAAGTTTGGACGTGTTTACCTAGCACAGTCTTGTTGAAATTAGATTTATTGTGTGTCAACGTTTTGTCTTAGTCCGATGTTGAGCTGAGCGTTAAGTCTTGTCGTTGCTGCTCACCCTCGCCCTCTACTCCTGGCCGGGACACCAGGAGGCCCAGTGGCTCTTGAGTGTTTGGTCAGCTAGTCGCTGCTGCGTCGATGTCTCGCCGTCCGTTCGTATTGTTAGTGTTTTTTATAAGTAGATGCTTTGACTTCAGTCCGAGCTGGAGTTAGACGGATTGGAGAGAGTGAAAGTGCTTGCATTTATATGCAAGGTCATTTATATATATATATATATATATATATATATATATATATATATATATATATATATATATATATATATATATATATATATATATATATATATATATATATATTTTTTTTTTTTTTTTTTTTTTTTTTTTTTTTTATATATAATATATATATATATATATATATATATATATATATATATATATATTTATTTATATATATATATATATATATATATATATATATATATAATATGTATTTAAGATGTTCCTCTTTCTATTCGTTTCTTATGTTTTATCTTATTGTTTATGACACGTGTGAGTTTGTTTTGCTGACGTGAGAACGAGTCATTGAATAAGTTTTTTTTCCAGATTGCATTTTCCCTGTTTGGGATGCATTACAGTACGTCACCGGTTCTTATAAAGTCAAAACTTCAGCAGACATTGATTTCCAGTTTTGTGTACGTGACTTAGAACATAATTGAATGTGTTTATTTTCACCACACACCGTCGTGGCATCCTAGGTTGGCCCGAGACGGCAGTGTTCAGGGTGACTCTTCTGAGGCCTTGAAACACTGCTTCGGGTCCACCATCGGAAGCTGAAATTTTTTTCCTCGCATGAATTATATACCACGCATCATGGCGCCTGTCTCTGTGTGCCTGCATGTTTTTTTTATCCTACTAAATACCTTTTTTTTTATTAATTTCTTTGGTGGCCAAACTTCATTCTTTAGTGATAATTTGTCGAGCCAATAATGACCCTAGTAATTCGTTTCCAGCATTTTCTATGTGTTATGATGTGTGTGTGTGTGTGTGTGTGTGTGTGTGTGTGTGTGTGTGTGTGTGTGTGTGTGTGTGTGTGTGTGTGTGTGTGTGTGTGTGTGTGTGTGCGTGTGTGTGTGTGCGTATGCGTATGTATGTGTGTATGTGTGTTTATCTATCTCTGTCTGTTTCTCTGTGTTAACTGTGACCTCATACTTGGATATGCAAACTGTACTGATGAATAGCATTTTTCTAACTGTCTTGAGTCTTGTATCACGGCTAAAGTACCTTCTGAGGCCTGACAATAATTATCACTAAACGGATCATGTGAGCCACGACCGTTCCTCCATTTGGTCTAGTTCACATGGTTTCATCACTTTCACCACCACCACAACCACTATCACAACCACCACCACTACCGCTACTACCACTATTGTCATCCAAGCAACCTCCTTTCCCTAGTTCCATTAATAAAAGATAAACTCGGATGACACTTGCCAGATGATATGTATGTACTAAAGTTTTGGATTAATCATCAAATTGTACTCGGTATAATCTTTTTATTTCATCATGAGAATATTGTGAGTACCTGAGAGACCAAATGAGGACACAAAATCTATCCTCTGTTCCTCAAAATTTCAATACAGGTTAACTTTCTTTTTTATGATTAGCACTTTAAATACGTTCAGTAACTTAAATAAGCCTAAAAAAAAACTTGCCATGCCCTCCCAGTCCCTCCAGTGATTTATTTCCCTACCTCACAATACTGTACAAATCAGCGTGCAAGGAGGAGGAGGAGGTGGAGGCGGCTAAGGCAGTGATAGTATTGCTTCCTCTGCCTCTTTCCTCCCCTCGCTCGCCATGCCAAGTAACCTAACTAGTGCGTGCGTGTATGCCCCTCCTACAGCGCCCTCAAGTCCAGTCCACAACCGTCGTCTCCTCACCGCCCGGAATATGCGCATGAACTCTGTAGAACTGCCTGACGAGAATGAGAAATCCCTGAGCTCGGCCAGCACCTCACCGTGTCCTTCACCTGTAAGCAAAGTGAGTATTGGAAAGAATGACTTGCCTTTGTATTATTTATTCACTACATTATTTTGTTTCTACATTGTGACTTGTGTTCCAGTATTGTCATTTTGCTGTTTTCTTCTTTTTTTTAAACCAAATAAACTCTTACGTTCCTACAGTGTATCACCTCAAACTTTTTACCTACTCAGGCTTGATAGTTCACTTTTGAAATAGTTGAGTTGTTAGTGTGATACTCTTTGCATGTTATTGTCCCATTCCGTGTTCTTCACCTTATGATGCACATTAAGTTCACTAAATCTGTCTCTCCTTGTTTTTTATTTACTTTTTTTTTCTAGAAGCCTCATCGCCTCCTGCCTACGAATCTCTACGTTGTCCTGTACAATTTCACATCCAGACATCCCGACGAGCTCGACCTTAGGTAAGGAGGACAGCTGACAAACATATTTTATTCTACTACTATATATATATATATATATATATATATATATATATATATATATATATATATATATATATATATAAAGTGTTTTGCTTCAACTACAAACGTTTTTTTCAGTTTCAAGTAAGTAACTATTAATGTATGGAATAAGTATGGTTGCTAGTCGTTGAAAAAGGTCTGGCATATCAAAGAATTGAATGATTCATATAACTTTTCTTTGTACTTTGGATTTGATAACTGAATTTCCAAGCGTAATGATCATCCTCATACAAAATTACGTCCTTCAGAGCTGGATACAAAGTGACGGTGACAGACACTTCCGACCCTGACTGGTGGCAAGGCAAGTGTCTGGGCCGGACAGGCTACTTCCCCTCCAAGTATGTGACTCGACTAAACGGCGGAGAGAAGCCACTCCAGGTCACTCATAATCTCCAGGTGAATGACGGAGAAAACGGCATCAAGCTTCTTCGAGACCAGGTGAGATAGATATATTTTTTTACGAACTAACATTTAGTTTTATTTTTACTCCAGTATGGAAATGATACGTACAAAATATTAGTCATATTAACAAGATTTTCTTAATTAATTTTTGCATTGCTATGTTACCTGGAAAGCAGTACAATGTGTGTGTGTGTGTGTGTGTGTGTGTGTGTGTGTGTGTGTGTGTGTGTGTGTGTGTGTGTGTGTGTGTGTGTGTGTGTGTGTGTGTGTTTGTGTGTGTGTATGTGTGTGTGTGTGTGTGTGTGTGTGTGTGTGTGTGTGTGTGTGTGTGTGTGTGTGTGTGTGTGTGTGTGTGTGTGTCTGTGTGTGTGTGTGTGTGTGTGTGTGTGTGTGTGTGTGTGTGTGTGTGTGTGTGTGTGTGTGTGTGTGTGTGTACGTGTGTGTGTGTGTGTGTACGTGTGTGTGTGTGTGTGTGTGTGTGTGTGTGTGTGTGTGTGTGTGTGTGTGTGTGTGTGTGTGTGTGTGTGTGTGTGTGTGTACACGACACAGCACACTACAGAGGCGAGGTTTCACTGCCGGTTCTCCACAACTCCCCAGAGCCTACCTGGTTCTTTATTGGCTATTCATTCAGTGATTCAGTGATTCTCGTGTATTGGTGATTTTTCGGTATTTTATTTCTCGGACGCCTTCTAATCTCGAGCGAGGCTGTAGACCCTCCTCCTTTGGTATACAGCTCATGTACTTGTGAGAGACCTGGGTGACAGAATGGTGGTCTTGAAGCTTCGCTGAAGTTTATTTCTATGTAGTGTTCAGGTCTCTCCCTTCAAGCTGTCATGACGCGCGATCTGTCACTCGGGACAAGCGCAAGAATCGTGGCCTGGAGTATGTTTTTTTTTTTTTAATTAAGACGCCTCCTTATCAGATCCATGTTCTAATGCAGGCTTAACTTGTGAATGTTTAAAGTTCAGACGATGTTATTAGAATGCCTTTATTTTGTTATTGAGACCAACCTTCACAATTATATAATATCGTACATTACCTCAGACCTAGACACCAAATCTAGACAAAGCTTTAAAGCCGCCATTCTGACCAGACCGATGATCCTCTAACCACCAAGATGAACTACACCACACACCACAGCATGCTCGCCAAGCGTGATATACTAATCCAGCGTGACTCAGTTATTAATGACAGAACAATAGTGAAGTGAAGTAAATAATTCGCTTATAGAAAGACCACTTCATCGTCACTATTTGTCTGTATTTATGTGTAATAGTTTTATCACTACAGTCATGTCCAAGCCCTACTCCTGCATGTTTCAGATTGTGATCCAGATAGGCGAGGAGGTGGATGGCATGGTGATGATACGCAATGGGGACAACCAGCAAGGTGTCTGTCCTCTCAAATATCTGCAAGATGTCTGAGACTCGGGAAAATGGCAATTCTCCTAAAGACAGTGACTACGGTGTGGAAGATTGAAAAATATAATATAAAAAAAACAGACATACGAATACATTCACAGCTGTTTGAAATTTGAGACATACATATGCATTAGAAAATACCTGAAACAGCAACAAAAAAATATAATGCAGTGCTAATACGAAAAATAAAAGAGGAGACATTTTTTTTTTTGTACTTTGAGGGCAGAAAAAAATGGAGGACTTGGAAAACGAGGGCAAGACTTTTAAGTGTGGTAGTGGCGGAAGGGGGGACGTAACACTCCCCCCCACCACACTTCCCCCTTCCACCCCCGCCCGCCCGCCCTCTCTCACCCACCCTTCAAGACTCACATTCATTCCTGAGCATTAGTTATTGTTGTTGCTGCTGTTGTTGTTGTTGTTACTGTTTAGCTCATTGCACTAAGGTCTTCACTGCACTCTGAAAAAGAAAAGAAAAGTGTGACAAAAAAAAAAGAAACAGGACTGACGATGGTGGTTATCGTCTGTGTATGCGTCTGTGTGTGCATGTGTGTGTGTGTGTGTGTGTGTGTGTGTGTGTGTGTGTGTGTGTGTGTGTGTGTGTGTGTGTGTGTGTGTGTGTGTGTGCGTGTGTGTATGTATGTATGTATGTATGTATGTGCGTGTGTGATTGTGCTACAGTCTTGAGCACCGCAACTATGAACTGAAGTAAATAATGAATAAAGCAAGATTTACATGTGTCTGCTGATGGAAAGGAAGCTGCAAGCACGTGGGGACACAAGCAAAACAAGAAGCACTTCAAGCCTTCTCAAGTCAGCTCTGCCGTGGGGAAAACACGACCAGAGGAGAGAGAAGGAAACAAGAAAAGTAGTTTGTTTATACGAAGAAAACAAACAAGCAAGCCAGGCCACTCAAAAATTATATTCATCTGGGGAAAAAGAATTCTATATATTTATACATATTAGGTGAGTGAAGAATAGGTTTGACAGGGTGGACAGAGGATGGCTTACATATCATTATAATTACCTTTATTTTCTTTCTCTTTCTCATTCTCTCTCATTTTCTCTCCCTCCCCCCCTCCCTCCCATTTATTCTATGTCTACTCTATATATATGGAAATGACGCACTGTACCCCTAATACCACTGAAATTTTCCTTTTTTTACAGTTTCAGTTTTTCAGTTTTTATTTTTTTTATTTCAGCTCAGATGACAACCACCGAAGATTTTAAACAGTTTCACATTCATTTGTATTACATATTTCTTCTATCTGTTGATTTGAGTAAAGAGGATCTGTAGAACGCTAGGACGCTTGGAGGGATAGTAATGAATTATGAGAAATAGTTTATATTTGATAATGATAATGAGATTAGACTAATTAGTATTTAATTAATATGCGGTGTTTTTTTTCAGTTACGAACACAGATCGCCGTCTCTTCGATAATGCCTTCCCCCAAGAACTAAGCCTTCCTCAGCGAACGCCTTTTCTCCTTTTTCATGTCATGTTAGGCATTACTCTCACTTCTCTTTTCCTCCTCTCCAATTCTCATCTGCTTTTTCATCTTTGAGCACATCCATCCTGCCTCTTTTTTTAGCTCTCGTTTTTTTTTTTTTTTTTTCAAGTGGTCTCATTGCAGCTTGAGCTCATGCCTGTGAATTCATGGATGAGCTTGTGGCGAATTCTGTTAAATAACACGACGCATTCTTTTCTTTTCTTTTCCCTCCATCTTCTGTGGTATTGCTGTTCCTCACTAACTCTAAACACAATCCACCTCTAGCGTAAAATTGTCGCAGACTTTCTCCAGTGTCTCATCCCACGACACACCACTCGGCTGGCTGCCAGTAAAGACTCTGTCATACTGAGATGCTGAGGTCTTCTGAGGGTGAAACTGTCACATAAGTTAAGCGGTTTTACATTAACCTATGTGAGCACCTTTGAAGACTTCTGGGAACTTCTGCGGCTGCCCAAGAAAATGAGCTTATGTAAAGATTTTGTATGTTTCGGCAGTTTTTTCTACATTTTATATATATCTGGAGAACATTTAAACACGATATGATACCCCAGTAAATTCCTATTGCTGCATGGCGGATCGAAGAGTGATACAGTGCAGCAGTGGTTCATTCATGGTGGTTCAGTGGTTCATTATGTAAGACACAGAGGTGAAGCTGCAAAAGAAAACCTTTGCTTGGTGTACCCCTATGACGAAGAAAAATATGTGTCCAAAAAGAAATTGAGTAAAATTGAATAACTTTTGCCAGGTATTTTTGCAATCGACTTACTCAAATATTTACAAAACGATTACACGAGGACAACTCTGGCAAAATTGCACCGTAACGTTAACTGTAATACACCAGCTGCTGCACCGTCCCTGGCTGTGTGCGGGGCTGCCACAACAC
>JAXIVD010000319.1:137303-154803 GCA_036785275.1 Cancer borealis | reverse complement strand
TCTATTCCAGGTTACTCCAGCAAAACCTCCCATCTCATCTCCTGCCTTCTTTTACTATACCTGGCTTGCCATGCTGTTACTCTATCAGTTCATTTATTACCCGTTCGGCACTCACGAATAGTTCTCACGAATAGGATTAGTGCAACACTGTAATCAAACCTGTCAAGAGTGCAAGTAGTTTTCTGGAGTAGTCATTCAACAACTGTTAACATACAGGTCATTAACCAAAATATCCTGAATACACTAAATCAAACATTATATTTCAAGGTAACAATCGTGTAGATTTCGCTAAATATCAAATAATCACAATCTGCCAGATCGAACAAAAACAATGAGAGCACAAGTTTGTTTTTATGGCTACGATATGCAATCACAAGGGATTGTTTTATGGGTAAAGAGCTACGAGTGTGTTTTGTTTCCTTTAGAAATTATACACATCTCTCAACAGTATTTGAAGAAAAAAATGCAAATAAATAAATACGTGCTTGCCAATTAAAAATATGCCTCGCCTAAAAAAGTAGGAAAACTATGTCAAGCAAGTTCTAAAAATGTGGCTTAGGCCTACTCTTACCTTGTAGTTTAGTCATTAGTTGTTGGTGTCTATGGGCGGTTGAGGCTCCGTGTACCGCCACTACCGTCACCACCAACACAAATAGCTTCTGTATCATCCTCGCAAAATCCTGGAAATGTTATTTATTTCCACTAACAATTGCAATTTGCAACATTAACCACATTAATTCTGCACTTTTACATTGATATATTAAGTTTAACATTCAAGGTTTCTCATGCACTTAATTCAACTTTTACGCCAGTCATCGTAGCTAATACAAAAGGGTATTAGGAAGTAGTTAACATACTGTCTATCAGTGAACGTTGCTGATGTGTCCTCCTATGTTGAGCCTCGGCTGGCAAAGAACTGAGTGGAGGAGAGAGAGACGTCTGTGTCTGATATCATTACTCTGCTTGCCGCTTATGAAAAACTGTTCGTCTAATATCTCTCAGCCTCTTCTTCATGAGCAAATGAGATTTAGTATCATAAGTGATTCAGATATTTTTTTCCAAGAAAATAATAGTAAAATAAAGTCAGTATTGTTTTCTTTCTTCCCTATTATTGTTTTATTTGATACGACTGTGAAACTGTTTCCTCTCCTTGGAACATGGACAGGTGAAGGCGGAGCGTAACAGATGTTCCATACTCACGTTGATTAGGGATTCTCATAACCTTCCGCATCTAACAATATCTTATATTGATAAACATTATATACAAGAAGGAGTATACAATTATCTGATAAAAATAAATGTTTCTTTGCATTTCCCTGACAAATGATTTAGTAAACACAGGTGTGAGCCATAGATAGACGTAGGTAAAAAATAATCAGTAAAAGAGAGACTGTTACTAAAAGTTACACTGCGTCAACAAGATGCAACACCAATGGGTTACTGGAAAAAAGTTAATTAACTGGAATCTAAAGAAGAAAAAATATATATTCTCTCAGACGGCCAGTATAGAGTATGACAGGACAAAGAAGTAGATTCACCGAGTGAGATAGACAGTTCAAAGAGATTCGTGGAGACACAACAGAGGGACTTTAATTGTAGTCTTATAAAGAGGGATCGATCAAGCTTACACAGACTGGTGAAGGAAATGGATATGACAAGTAATATCTACGTATGAAATGTATATATCATCCACTATAGAGAAATGATCACAGACAAGGAGTAACGATGCATAAAACCATAACAGACCGTAGCAATATAGAAGACAACTATAAACAAAATAAGAGAACCAAAGGGGGAAGCTGAAATTTGACTTCCCAAATACGAGCTGTTGGAGTTATTAGAAGTGGACGTATGTAGAAGACGTTAGTATGGATAAAAGAGGTTGAAGTGCAAATAGATAATAAAAATACATGGAAAAGTAATATAAATAGCTAGACGGAATTATTGGAGGGGAAGATGCAATGGCATGAAAAAGTGATACACATTAAGGTTTCAAAGGAGATTTATGCGAGGAGAAAATAATGTTCGATAATTAGTGAGAGAGCAGAATCATGTATACGAAGGGAGAAAGAAGCCGAACAAAAAGTCATGGAAAATAAAAACCATGAGAGAATACAAGTCATCAGAATGGAAAATTTATATGGTGTCATCTTCATCGATGTAATTAAAAAGCGAGGAAAAGAAAGTTGATTTAGTGAAGACAGAAGTAGGAAGAGACTTAGAGAAGGCAGGAGTAACACCGAAAATGTCTTATAGAAAAATTAATCTAAGAAAAAATAATAGAAGTATAAGTTTGGATATTTCATCAATATCACTATTTTTTTTTTTCTATTAAAGCTAGGTGACATTTTTTTCACTGAATATTATAAACATTGCCACATGTGTCATTTCATTACCAGCACAACACTTGACAGTTTCCACGCCTTATCGGAGCCTGATGTGAACTAACAGTGGTACTGCTGATAAAACTCAACAGTCAGTACACAAATTTCTCTGTATTTTTTGGTTATTATGTTGGTATATTAAGTTTAATAGTATACTGGATGCTAAAGATAATGCAAAAAAGAATTATATGATTAAGATAAATAGGTACTGTCTAATCAATACACATATTGTATAATATGTGTAATTAGTTAATTACTCGTATATTAGTTATAAATTGTATGATGGACCTTATATATGTATATTCATAACACCCAAAGAAAGATTCACACGCAACAGTAGATAATATTCATACACGTTAACTTAAAACAGTTTTGTCCATTACACTATTTAATTTACTAATAAGTTACCCAAATTAGTAGACACAAAAAATTAATAAATATGTGTAATGTACTAAAGAGGGAAATAAATTACCCTTGCAAATTTGGCTTAATACTTACCAATAGGATGATCAAATTAAAACCTAGAGGTCAGGTTTTTTAGGTAGTTTGAAGATTAATGAAAACATAAATAATAGTAGGTTTATTTTTATTTATATTCACACAATTACTTATCAACGTATTAAGCCAAACATACATTTTGCCCTTACCAAGATGGCGTCGTTGTTCCTGTGACGCACTCTACTCTAAGATACAAATAATCTATATCTATATAAATTTAAATACCCCAAAAATGATATATATATCTACTGCAGCAACACGTAAAAATATACTACAAAATAAATACTTATGACTTCAGATCTATAAAATGTTCCTATTAAAGAGTTAATATACTAGTTAATAAAGATAATTGGAGTGGCAGCCAATCCCAGTGTTCCAGCTGTTCACTCCCTCCCACTTTATTTACAAACAACACAACGCCAACACAACACCGTCATGTCTCGCCTCAATGCATGGCTGCTTGCTTGTTACTTAGCCCTGAGCGTACCCAGCATCCAAGGAGCAGAGGAGGAGCAGTGCCACACCTTTGCTGGTGGTGCTGTATATCCTAATACCGAAGGAAGAGCATCAGGACATAACCTACAATGGACCACTGCTAGAAGTAATTAATGTGTTTTTATTATATTAATTGCCTTATGGTTGTTAATATTATTGCTGTTATCTGATTTATGTGATGTATGGTTTGGTTCTTATTGTATTATTGAGGGTGTTGTTTTATTCAAATTTGATGTTCTCTGCTTATTGATTTACGTTGATTTAATGATGGGTTGTCAGGTTATTTTTTGGTAAATCTGCCGAACGTCTCCAAACCAATCATGATATTTGTTGTTGCAGTATACACAGGATACTTACTGTACTGAACATCTGTGAAGGTTTTAATGACCGGTCACCTAAACTAAATTGACACGTGGTTCTACCCCCCCCCCACCCCCCCTGGACCCCTCAACCCAACCCAACCCAACCTAACCTAACCTAACCGAACCACATTCCCTCGAATTAAAGACATCGACCGCTCACTAAAACCTTCACAGATGTTCAGTACAGTAAGTATCCAGTATACTACAACTAAATATTATTCTGATCGGTTTGAAGGCGTTGCTCTGCAGATTAACTTTAGGATTAATATCTGGGGTTAAAGTACTTGTTTATTTTATTCATGTTGTGATTTGTGTGTAATTTACGAAGAGGTTTAGATCACATCAACCCTGATTTCATATGTTTTATGTCGTTTTGGGGGTTATCTTAAATTTATTCAGTTATACATGTAGTGGTTTGATTCCCAAGGTTATTTATCTAATGGCTGAGTATAACTTAGTCTTATCTGTCTTCACTAGACTGCTACATTGGCTAATATTGTGGAGATAACTAATGCTTTACTGATAACTTTTGCTTCTTGTTAGGGTTTCATTATCATTAATTTATTGTTAAAACGTAATAGTAGGTTGTGTAATTGTTCTATAACTACAACTGAGGAAAAGACAAATGTTCATGAAAAAAGGTGGATTATTATCTCTCTCTCTCTCTCTCTCTCTCTCTCTCTCTCTCTCTCTCTCTCTCTCTCTCTCTCTCTCTCTCTCTCTCTCTGTTTTTAGAGCTCTACATATGTGTCAGCTTTGTGTTCTTTATGTGACAAATAATTGTTTCTAGGAAGGCAAAGTGCAAAAGTAGAAGGTAAATGTTTACATCTTCACAATAATGCACCAGGATCTATATAACACACCTTTCGTATAACCTTTGATGCATTTTGAATGATTTTAACATTCATTTCCGTTGCAAATCCATATAATGTAAAATATTCTCATCACCCTCAACAAGCCTGTGGGAATGCAGAGTTCTTAGGGTGGATGACAAAATACAGTGATTTACATCATAAAAAAGGTACCAGAATCACTAACATAACATAACGATTTCACTGTTGATCACAAAATAATGCACAGACACATGTTTCTTCCTGGACTAGAAGCTATGATCCTTGCTATATAGAATTTTATATAGCAAGGATCAAGTGTACATAATGCCTCTTAAGTATGGTAAACATTTATGTAAGGATGGTGAGAAACCCAAATTGCAAAGAAGGCAATTGTATTAGAAACAGCTTGCTATTTAATGAAGGAAGGAGTGAAGGATATCGTTAATTTGTTTGACATGGCTGCAACAACTGTAGTTACTGTCAGGAAAGACAAGGATTAACTTATGTCCAGTGAGAAGAGATGTGACTCTTGATCCTACAAATATATCTCGCTTTATATATTGGGAGTATATTGAAGGAAATGTTCTTTATATGAATTTTTTGGCTAACAAAGGTTTCTGTAGCAACATAACTCATTGGAAATAGTGGAAAGTGTGCAGCTTTATTATGTTCTTAAAAGTTTACATAGAGTACCATAAAGGATGTTTTCTGAAACTTAAATGCATCTTTCCAGCCAAGAAACACAGTAGGGCTACCTGGCCAATGGTAAAGTGGGGCACACACTGTAGCTGTGCGTAGCTGTTGGCACTCATCTTCAGTCATATTGACCTTTGAGCCGGTGGTGGAAATTAATCTGTTACCCCGGGACACGGGGCCACCAAGTTTCCATAGCTTACCTTCCTCAGGTTTCCCTAGGCACCCATTTATCGACCAACCTGTTTTGGGAGGATGAACAACTGGGTGAGCTGTGTATCGACTACCCTCCTCCGGGATCAAACTCGGGCCAGGGATTCGTAGTCAGACGTGCTAACCACTGCACCACTGAGGCACCTGGTGTATAGACGGGGTTTATATACTGTATACTGCTTCATCACATCCTCACCATTTTTAACCTTCATTGGTTGAACTGATGGTGTATGATGCCACCTCCATACATTGATTAATTTACATTTTACCTTTTTGTTTGGTATTTAGCTGAGTTTAATTAATCTAATAGGACGGGAATATTCCTATGCACTTTTATGTATGGTATTTTTCTTACTTTTAGCAACAAACCACTCTTCTTTTTATCTTGCGTACATTGTTTTACATAGCACTTACATTGCATACTACCATCATACTTACAGGGTTTATTTATAATTATATTGTTTGTATTTCATTGTGTATAACACTTTATTCCAGTAAGTAAATCTGCACCAGCTTGGGAAGGAACTGCTGTTATTGGATTTGTGTATATCTATTTATATTGTTCTTATTTCATTTTGTATATTCTTCTTTTCTTTCCAGTAAGTAAACCTGCACCAGCGTGGGAAGGAACGGCTGTTATTGATGGACAATTTCAAGAGTTAAAGCTGTCAGACTATCGTGGGAAATATCTGGTCTTCTTTTTCTACCCACTGGATTTGTAAGTGTTTTTAGATATCATAATTAAATCGTCTCTTTATCTATCCTTTCCTTAATGTTAGTAACTTCAATCTATCCAAATTCCTTATATAGCTAACAATTGTTCAAATATTTGTGTGAGATTAATTTTTGTTCTATGTATGATTATTGTTTTTTGTAATCTTTATATATATAGCTATTTGTTTTCTTGCAGTGTGATCAAATTACATCTGTTACTTGCATATTCTAACACTGATCAAGTTGTAGATAGTAACAATTTATCATCGTAATCATTCCCACCACCTCTATCATCATTTAGAAAAGCTTCATATAATATGTCAGTCATGTCCACCTAATGGCAGTCACTGAGCTGCTTTGTGACTTACAGTATGTATGTACGTACTGTACCTACATGGTGAAAGAAAATAGAGTTACCCAGTGTGACTATTCAATGGAGCATTAGAGTGACCTGTAGCCTGGAAGTCCTCCTCTCATGAGCCTTTTCAGATGTTGTGAATGTATTATTTGTACAGAATCTATGGAACTGTATTTAGGCTGTTAATGTACACTTTCTTTATTGAATGGAGAGAATATTAACTCACACTTTTATTGCAGCACATTTGTGTGTCCAACAGAAATCTTAGCATTCAATGATCGAGTGGAAGAGTTCCGAGCATTGAATACAGAAGTGGTGGCATGTTCCATTGACTCTCACTTCACTCACCTAGCATGGACCAACTCTCCAAGGAAGGTGAGGCGGTACAGAAAATAAATTGTTGTTGGACTGTTAGAACATAAGTGAAGATAATTTTGAATTATTACATGAATTTTGTTCATAAATGAATACCACTCCATTAGAATTGTTTAGTTTATCAATTCAGGATTGCATTACTAAGGAATGTAGTTGTTGATCTGGTAAGATGTATGGTAAATTCTAACTGAAAGAATGCAGGGATGCAAGAGGAAGACTGAAATTGGAGGACATAATACTAAAGTGTATGAGAGAAAAGAGAATGAGAAGAGTATAGCATGCAATGAGGGAAGGTAAGGGCAGGCATTGATGGCGACTCTTCTTTCATAGTCATCCCTAGGAATGGAGTTCTTAGAAACAGGCATCAAATATTAACAGATAGATAAATTTGTAGTATTATCTTTTTTTCAGGATGGTGGGCTGGGTAAGCTGAAGATTCCTCTCCTGTCAGACATCACTCACAAGATTTCCAAAGACTATGGAGTTTACTTAGAAAATCAAGGTATTGCTCTCAGGTAAGTGGGTTTTGCTAGAATGTAAAAAAAAAAAAAAAAAAAAGGGAACGCTAAATGCAATACTCTTAAAGACAATACTAGTAAAAGAATTCACATAACAGCAACTCACAGCCTTCTTCACCTTGGACTTACCTTAATAATTTAGCATTATCTGCAAAAAGACATGTGTGTTTATGAAAGATTAGAAGTGGTGTGCTTCATACCATAAGTGTAGTAAAAATATGCACTTCAAAGGAAATATATTTGTATGCACACTAATGAATTGAATGGGTTTATTAAGTGAATATTTTTTTTAATTCAATCTACAGGGGATTATTTATCATTGACGACAAGGGAGTCCTGCGCCAGATAACTATGAATGACCTGCCCGTGGGAAGGTCTGTGGACGAGACTCTCCGTCTGGTCCAGGCCTTCAAGTTTACTGATGAACATGGAGAAGTCTGCCCAGCTGGCTGGAAACCTGGTGATGACACTGTAAGAATCTTGCTGTTACCTTTATGTTTATGATTTGCCAGGTGGAATTTTTCAATATATTTTGTTTGCCCTTAAGCCAGAATCAGCATTTCAAAATTATTTTTAGGGCAGGTATTGTTATCAAAGGTATACCTTGATGCTTCCAGGTGGTGTCAAAACTGGTTATTAGGGGTATCCAAGAAGTCTTTCTGAGAAAAAATTATCAGGTTCATAACTATCATCTTTTCTTACTTTACAGGATATTTAAAGTTAATTGTCTTACCAAGTAAGTATATTAAGATTAGTAGAGAGAGAATATCAGATTAACCTTGAGTTGAACTTAGTGGTATTGAAGCTGAAAACTTCAAGAACTACTGCCTTAGGCATTGCCATTCCATAATTCCATTACTTTAACCGCTACCTTGGTGATATCCATGCTGCTTCCACATATTCTGTGTATATGTTTTATTAATGTTTTCTCCAAGCAATTTGTGTACAACATTAAGCTGGATTTAGATAACTATCATCTTTTCTTACTTTACAGGATATTTAAAGTTAATTGTCTTACCAAGTAAGTATATTAAGATTAGTAGAGAGAGAATATCAGATTAACCTTGAGTTGAACTTAGTGGTATTGAAGCTGAAAACTTCAAGAACTACTGCCTTAGGCATTGCCGTTCCATAATTCCATTACTTTAACCGCTACCTTGGTGATATCCATGCTGCTTCCACATATTCTGTGTATATGTTTTATTAATGTTTTCTCCAAGCAATTTGTGTACAACATTAAGCTGGATTTAGATATGTATAAAATACCAATTTACAAATGTAAGATAATATTTTGATTCATGTACATTAATTCATATATGTAAATTTTTTTCTCTCCAGATCATTCCAAATCCACAAGAAAAGCTGAAGTATTTCAAGAAAGCAAACCAGTAGAGGTAAGTATATAGAATTACATTAATTTTCATAAGATGTATGCTGTATGTACGTATGTACTACGTATAAATTCACTAAAACAAACGGTTTATGTCTTACTAAAGTAAATGGTAAAGAGGTGAGGTACATATTACAAATAGCAATTATTGTTATTGTTATTGATTAGGTATCAAAAATGCTAATATCTTTATCATTACTCCAAAACATGTAGTTTGGGAGCAGTAGAGAAGAGATTGAATGTAACGGTGATGAAATGTGTGAGGTGTGTAGAGAGTGGAAGAGATCCCAACCCTCCCCTGACGTGCTGTGTTGAGTTGGGTGTCCTCTTTTCCTCTTAAGGTCTAGGGGCTAAGTGAGAGAAGTGTATGTGAATATATGCATGTGTGTGTGTGCGCCTTGTCTAGGCTACTCCACTATAGGGGGATGTCAGCCTGGTATATAGGTAGATAGATCAAACATTTAATAATAGCAGAGGAAATACATTAATGTTAGTTATAAAGACCACCCTCTATAATAAGCAGAGCTTTTTAGATATAGATATTAATAGCTGTTATAATTGTTATATTTATTATAGATATAGATAAATATCACTATTGTTATTATCATCATTATGAATCTCACCCACACTTAGTGTCTTATCTACTTTTATATTACTCTACTCCACATTTAGCAGTCATTTGTTAGACAACTATCTTAAGGGGACCGTCCACTTGAATTGTTGACAGAATATTTTTTAATTAACAAAATATTCCAAAAAATTACTGTGTTGTGGATATAGCCTTGCATGCATCATGATGAAGTATTTTGTTATAAATCATTTAAATAGCTGACTTATGGCTTAAGATTGTTCATATAATGGCATTCTGTAATGCTTGGCAACCTCACGCAGAGCACGTTTGAATCTGTACTCCGTAGACAACATAAATGCTCAGTAGCATGGTGGAAATGCAAAGGAAAGGACGTGCGCTTGCTGCTGAGAATTTTTTTTTGAGAGCTGTTTTCTCAAAACTAGTAAAATGCTACTGTTTGATGAAATGGCTCCGTAACTGTGAAGGCTATTGCAATGATTCACATATCATTTAAAAGAAAAGAAAAAATGCTATTTTTTATCGTTGAAGATTTAAAAAAAAAAAAAATAGGAATCGTAAATAATTTTGGTTTTCTGGAGGAGAGTAAAAAAATTTCTTTTCTCAATTCATGTAATTTTTTTTTACACTGCAACGATGGATCTCTTAGGAATCATGTAAGGTGTATTCTGTATTTTTTTTTAAAGAAAATCGAATTATATTTGTTAAAGCTATTTCAAGAATTTTTTTTTTTTTTTTTTAAGCCATTAGTTTCTTCATGAAACATACAATGTATCTTCCAATGACTTGAAATTTACATGTGAATATCTATAAAACATACTACAAAGCCAAGGTACTGTGGGATGTTTTTCTATTCTTGGGGTTTAAAGTGGACGGTCCCTTTAACTAGAAGATAGTATTAAGTGCCTAAGTTTTGATATGTGCACTATATTTGTCTATAATTACTGTTTGTGGCTGGGAGAACATAGTAGTGTTTAATATCTATAATTAGAATACCAAAATGGATGAAATCTGAAGTAGCTTTTTTCTTTATCACAAACCACCAGTAGGCTTTATAGAGGCAGGATGGACTTGCCTCTTGCCTGTTATTTGGCGTAGGTTTTTAGATTTTTTATAGTGACTCCTCGAATGTTTACGTTCTCTTCTGAATATGTTGAGAACGACGAGAAGCTAATTGCTGCTAAAGGTTCAAATGCATATAAACATTGTAAGGCCCATCTGAGGACAGTATGGCAGCAATTTGGGTAGTCTTTGGCCACTCGGCGGTAATACCAAATAATGACAAGTGGCCAGCGGATATCGGGGGATCGAACCCAGGACCTTAGGTTTGCCTACCCGAACACTGACCACTGTACCACCTACTAAACTGTTCACATAGCTATACAGATGGATAATTTCTGGCAAGGCTTCTTTATGTACTCTCACTGGCTGGGTATTGATATAAACCACTAAAATCTCCTTTTCTCTTAGATTACTTGCACAGAAACACACACACACGTGGTTCAGTGGTTAATGTCCCCACCTTTCACCCGGCAAAGCATCGGTTTGGACCCTACTCAGATTGCCAAGGATTTTTTTATTGACGGAGAGGTTACTGTCTCTCTTGAGCAAGGGAATGGGTGCATGTGATGTGTGAGAGGTCTCAGCCTTACCCTTACTCTCATATGAGCTCTGAGCTTTTTCATAAAGGGTAATGGTTAACAATTGCGAGTCCAGCACATGATTCTCCAGAACATGGCCAATAACACACACACACACACACACTGCTTGGTAACATTCTTGCCTTTCATTAGGCAGGATATATATGGAAAAATCTGTAATGGTGAATCTCAGTTCAATTTTTTTACCAAACCAAAGTAGTGTCTGTGCCTCCTCACCAGGCCATTCAGATAAACAGGATTCTACTGTACTAACTATAGTTCATGGCACATCATATAACTCTAAAATAATTTTTCTATTTTGCTAACAAGTTAAGAGGAAAAGTAGTATATTATAAGGTTTTTTTTTAACAACCATTTTCTTAACTTTCAGGTCTGTCATGCTATTCCTGCACATTGTGATGATGAAACAGTTTGACACCAAAATATTAAAAAAGAAATGGTAATGTTATTTTAGCATCTCTTTTTTTTCACTTTTTACTTTTCAATACTGTAAGGAAAGGGAGGATTGCATTAATTTCACATATCCTTTAGTTGTTTGTGTGTGTGTGTATAGATGGAGGAGTACATGCAGAAGTTTAATGATGGTTTAAAGATTTACACTTTGCCTCTACAAAATATGGGAGCATTAATATAGAAATATATAAAGCATTTGATTTGAGTGGCAAATTGAATTAAACACTCCCCTCTCTCTACATCCTCTGCATATATCTTGATTGAGAAAGCAATATACAGTTTTCTCACAGTAAATACATTGTTTCAAGCATAGGCTGACCATGCTCAAGAATGCATGAAGTGAATGATTGTAAGAGAATTGAACTTTTTACATACAATGAAAGATTAATATGATAATTGTCTGGGAATAATGCCATCTTTCCTCATGTAACTACAAAATATAGTAATCATAGTGAGTGTTATGTTTGGACAAGCTGGTCTGGTAAATATATACTCGATGTGTTTTAAACAATGGTTGTCCCGTTGTGCAGCATTTACACTTTTTTCATCTTACTCTGAGGTGCTGACTTTGTTCTCTCTTCCTGAGGTGCTGTTACTGCCTTCAAGTTTTGTGGTGTTTATATACATAGGAATCATGCACCTTGAACCAGCTATTTGAGGGTTTTTGTTTTTTGTAATCACTTGAAACTTCTTGGTGTAGTGTAGGCCTCCGGGCCTTTTTGTAGCTTCCTTGTATTCTTATATTCTTATCTTCTTTTTTTATACTCTCGCTGAACTGCTTCTGGGATCTGAATGAGCTAAGAATATGAAGTACATTAAATATCCAAATGGCAGCTCAAGCTCCGCGAGTGTATCAGGAGGAAATTTAGTAGTCTTAATTATTTGATACAAAATAAGATTTTACAAAAATATTTTTGAAAAGTGCACATAATTCTTTTTCATGTGATTTTGTTTCAGTGTGTATATATATATATATATATATATATATATATATATATATATATATATATATATATATATATATATATATATATATATATATATATATATATATATATATATATTTTTTTTTTTTTTTTTTTTTTTTTTTTTTTTTTTTTTTTTTTTTTTTTTCCCGTTACTGGGTTAAGAAAATTAATATAAATAACAACACTCCTATACGTCCTTACTTGGTTGTTTCAATTACACTAATGTACTAACCACTACTATTTGAACACTACTGTTAACAGTAAAAGGTTATGAAGAGTTATGAAGAGTACTTAAAGGAGAGGGCTAAGGTTTTCTATTGTGTTTCAAGCAGGTTACCAAAACAAACTTGAGCACGCCATAAAAGCACTGGGCGACTTTATCATCACTGAACAGGTAATATTTTAGTGTTACTGGCTCATCTTGACACACATTTATTAAGTGATATAAAAAATTTGTAACCTGAAATTTGTTTAAGTTTTTATAATGAGTAGCATAAATTGTCCTAAGGTTTTTTTGCGATCATAAACTGCACAATCCTTGCATCTCACTATTTGTATAACGTATTCTGCAGTACTAAGTTTATGGAATATTTTTGTAGTTACTTGGAGCTGAAACCTTAGTCAATATTTTACTAGTAAGACTTGTTACATGAAGAAGGTTTAAAAGTGATAAGAAGAGATTGGGATCATGTTTGAATTTCTCAATAAGTAGGGAAATGTGAGATTCATTCCATATTACTTTAAATCAATGTATGCATAAAGATATGATGGTTTAAGAACAACACATTATGTGACTCAAGCTTTCCACTAAAATTAATGGTGAATGAAGATGGTGGTGTCTGAAGGGTAGTTTAAAATTGTGTTGAACTATTATTGTAAGATATGCAGTATTTCATTTGCATTGTTCAGTAATTATACTGTAACTCATTCATGGTCCTAGTGATACTTGATACCAATAATAAAAATTGATCCATAAACTCAGCTCGTACAATATACCATTTATTATTACTTAATTCTTCTTGTGTATGTTTAAATGATAACTAACACTTATATAAATAGGCTTTGTTTACATAGGTTTTACTTTGAATATGTTACAAAAACCTAAATTTGCATTTATATGTCAGCTCTAAATGCTATCTATATTACTTTTATTATTTCATATAGATAGAAATCCTATCGTAGTGAAAGACTGCTGTAAACTATAATACATTTCATTTTGTATCAGAAGAAATGTGGACAAGTGTTTATTATCTAATGACATTTAGTAAGTAATTAATTTTACAATTTTATATGAAGCGATACTTCTGTAAAGGGAACCGAGTGACATTGTGGTACAGTGCTTGGCTCATGATCTATAGGTTGTGAGTTTGATCCTGGCTCACAGCAGCTTCTTGGTGAGAGGTTTAGCACTCATTAACCCTAGCATAGTTTATTAAAGGGGCTAGTGGTGTAATGGTATCATGATTGGCTTACAACCGAGAGGTCCTGTGTTTGAATCTGGAGTCAGTTGAAATCAAAATGGGTCATATAAATTGGTCATAAAAGTACATTAGGAAAATATGGTTAATAATGGTTGAATTCCTGACTTTTATTTTCTCCTTAGGATGTATTTAACTTTCAACACTTTTGATTTTGTGAGATTTTGGCAGTAAAAATGTGTCCAAAGATGACATCCCACTGCATAGCACCATGTTTTCCTTATGCACATAATTGTTTGGAGAGATGAGCTTTTGTATTGTGAAGTCAGAACGTAAGTGATGACAGGTGGTTTGTCAGTCAAATGGGTACTGCTAAGGCTCTTGAAACTCATCAGAGGCCATGGCTGAGGTCTTGTCTGTGGTGTCATTGTCATTTGCACACCTGCTCATTGGAGGCTTGGAACCACATCCAACAGAGGAGTCCTTGGCAAATTTGACATGAAAGAAGTTGGACAATATTGTTAAGATAAAGTATTGTATAGAAGAATCTATGGTTTAACATGAAATCAGAAACACAAGATAGTAAATGAAGGGGAAAAGAATGTGGAATGGAGACTGTTCAAGTGCTATAATAATATATAGGTGTATATGAATAGATATATACGCAGTAATTCTTCTTACATGCAATTGTTGGTATCAAAACAATACTGCTGTCCATTCTTAAATAAAGAAAAAGTTCATACAGAAAAACAAATAGTTAATTGCTCGGGGATCCAGTGCCTCCTCACATGTAACCCTTGCCGGTGCTTACACATGTGTTACTCTTGCATTACTGTTACTGGTGTTCTAAAGCCTGTTATTGTTACTCTCATTCTGGCTGTGGGTCAGTTGGTATTAGAGCAATGAACTGGTAATGGCATCATTATAGTCAATGGTTTGTCATCAGACTATGTGTGTCAACTGAACCACCAGTTGGTATGGAACGGATACGTCTGGATCCCTTCAGCGACGGAACACTATAATCATAGATCAGAACAGTATGCCTTCCAGAATCAAACCAGAAAGGGACAGTGATAGGGAAAGTGAACTCAGATTAGAAATATAAATTAAGTTAATGATATTTATATAATGTAAGAACCCTAAGTAGTGCTGGAGAGATGTGGATTCTGATAAAGTAAAAAAAAAAAAAAAAATGCCTACTGTATATTGCAATGGAATTGTATGAAGAGATTGTGATTATCAACAATGATGCATGTGTGTGTGTCTTATCTGTGTGACATGATTACAAAAACAAAATTTAGCCGGGTTAATAGAGTATTTAGTGTTAGTTGTTTGTACGGGATAGATAAGAACAAAGATTAACTGACAACTACATGAAAAAAACGTGATGCTTATAAGGATACCACTAGTGAATCTCTCCTGGCTGACAGTATGTAAAGGATAGACAGGATGGAGGTGGTGACGATAATAAATGTGAACGATGTTAGAGAGGAAAAGAGGCATAAAATTACAAAGAAATAACAAGTAGTGTAAGAAAATGTGTGCCAGGGAAAATGGTAGACATAATCAGGACTGATAATTATTGATAATGCATACAAGTGGGCACTGTACTTGTTTAACTTAACAGCCAAAGGACTGAAGTGTCATGAGTAAGTGCTGCTGTCACAGTCGTAAGTTAAGTCATAAAACTTCAGTAATTGGCTGGTGCATTTTTGTTAGTGTGACCCACCTTTTTTTTCTACCTTACTGAAATATGTAGTTGTAATGATCATATGACACTCAAATCTCTGAGGTAAAGTAGAATATTGCTTAAATCCATTAGTGGAAAGATATGTCACGTCCTATCACATCACTAATTGCTTCTGTAATAAAGGAAAGAATGCTTGGAAATTAGCATTCAGCCCCTTGCCCACTAATAATTATACAAATGATAGTTGCAAAGGTGGAAAACAATATTCAGTAGTATATGGTAGTTTTACTTTTCTTGTTTGTACATTACCACCTATCACTGGTTTGAGTCCCCATATTTTTTTGAGTCAATTATGCTTTCTTTCAGCAAAATGACAATGAATTGTAATTAATCAATGCATGGCAATTCAGAGGAGTAAACAATAATATGCAAAGAAGGAAATAAGTGTAGGTAGTTGGTTGTTTAGGCATCGACCAGAAGTACCTCAATATTAAGTATAAAACCATAAAATCACCATTCCAACAAGGGTGTGAAAGGGATGAGGGTAATGGACAGCAGTGGTGTGTGTCACATGCTGTATGATGTATGTATAAGTTCATGCCTAACTTGATTTGCGTGAATCTATAGTGCAAACATGATCTCATAGTAGATATGAAGCAACAATTGTATCTATGTTATTATTAAGCTAGTGCCAATTTGCTTAAAATATGAATGTGTTTAAACTTATTTTGTCCCCGAGGATCAAATTCTATAAGATTGTTTTTTTACTACTATTGGTAAACATGGATCCTTACATATGCTTGAAAACGTAATCTTAAGGAGTGAAGGTTGTGTTGTGATGAATACCATAGATAGAAAAAATCAGATATTGTAATATGTAATAGATATTCTACGTACAGAGGGCATTGTAGAGATAAGAGTAGTGAAAATTGTAGTCAAAATATAACAAAAATATTAACTTATGGTCTTAGTTGAGTGAAGAAAAGAGATTTTTTAGAATCATTTGTTTATAAAGATATTGTAACCGTAGCCTTGGGAGATAAAGTATAGAAGCAACAACTCCTTGATAGTGGCTGATGATAGCGTCTTATCTTGAAGTGTTAGTGTTTACCAGAGATTCTTTATCTATGGGTTATTTCTGTTTCATTTTTAACTACAGAGAAGGTTTAGTATGGAGGCTTTTGGAAAACTATACGTTGGGTAGTGATAAAAAAATATAAAAAATTCATGGAAGAAGAGTAAGGGAAAAGTAAGAGACATTATTGATTTTATTATTCCACGATTAAAATAGACACGTGCGTTGATAGATTGATTGATTGATAGTACATAATGGGTTCAAACCACATAATTTCTGCCTCATTAGATCTGCAAAACTGACAGGATGCAAAAGCACACTAGTGTCTAAGCTTTGTCCGCCTATGTCTTAAATAGTTATGTGTAGTCTAAATGAAATTGAAATCAAAAGGTCATAAAATCATTGAGGAGGAACGTTACTAAGCTGTAATTGTATTGGTGACCGAGAAAAAAGTTGCAAGATGCTGTACCTGATTGAGATTTGATTGTCAGGGTTTTATCTTTGGATGAGTAAGTTGTCACCCAGGTCAGACTCCTTACACAACATGGCGAGTGAGTTGACACTAGATATTATAGTAAAAATACGTGGCCTTTTAACTTTTTCTTATTAGCAGTACTTAGTGAGATTTTTTGATCGATGATTTACATAAACCTGGCCAGCCTTGCCTTGGAATGAAACGATGACCAATAGAGGCCGTTTTACTCGAAAAAATGCAAGTAATTACGGTACTTCTTATGTATGACTATTATCGTCACCTTGTTTTACGTAAATATGCGGACACAAATAGTTATGTTACTTGACCTCTCATAAAAT
>JAXIVD010000319.1:50000-135000 GCA_036785275.1 Cancer borealis | reverse complement strand
TTTGTGTAGCTAGACAGTAAGGCCCTATCTATACGAGGACCAGATTACCGGTCCGAGAGTGAGAACGACGAGTGTGTGGTTGTATAATTACCATTTAGCTGGCGGTGAGCTCCTCCTAGGGATATTGTCAGGCTTTTGAGTCTTGGGGAAGTAGTTTCCGCGTTGTCTGCTTTGTCGGCGTTGTCTGTTTTTTCGGCGTTGTCTTCGTTGTCCTCATTGTGAGAGAGAGAGAGAGAGAGAGAGAGAGAGAGAGAGAGAGAGAGAGAGAGAGAGAGAGAGAGAGAGAGAGAGAGAGAGAGAGAGCCTATCATCTGGGGCCTCTTGTGTGATAACACAGACGAGGAGTAATCCCGTCTTAGTGTTAATTAATTACGACTCATATAACGCATTGTACGGATTCCCTCGCGGGAGGCTACTTTGCAGGGTGTTATTAGAGTCGAGAGGAGTTATTATTCAACCAGAAGTGGGTGGAAAGACATCTTGTGGGCAGTATTCTGGTTGGAGCGATAGCTCCTTGTCTAGGCACTGTAATTTCGTGCTCGCTGTAAGTCTCTTTAGAATGTAAGGAGGAGAAGGTGTTTACGACTGGGAGATTCCTTGTTCTTTGGAGGGTTAAAAGAACTGGCGACCTCTTAACGTTAACGAGGTGACTGTAGGTGCTGTGTTTGGGGGCTAAGAGTGCACAGGTTCTTTAACCAGGCATATCCTGTTTATAGCCTATTGTCCAACATCATTAGTATGGTGCCCGAGGACGTGCACTCGATGAGGGGGGTATGTCGTGACCAGATAATGTGTTAAAAGGGAAGATAAATATTATGTGAAGGTGGAAGATATATGTGGATATATGGAATGTGGAGTTAAGGAAATCAGAAGTAGCAATGTAGGCGAGCATGGTCAAAAGGGTAAAAACTAATGAGGTGACCTATGGTCAAAAATAGATTTTAGTGCCTCTGTCAGGGTAAGGCCAGGCGTACGGTCAGACAGACCAACGACTTTCAGATGACCAGGCAAATTAAAGGATTTAATCGGGCAAGGTCATAAAAGCCTGCAGGTTTCTTTCGTTAAAACTTGACATGGGTTATAAAAACATTAAAGTAATCCCTGGAATTTACACAGAGGCCTACCCAAACATCTGTCCTAAGAGAGTTTTAAGGGAAACTCACCTTTATATAAAAAAAGTAGAATTTTAAGGGAAAATAACATATATGTTGGGCCCTCCCAAAATGTTGTCTTGTGAGAATTGGTAACTGCTAGTTTGAGTGTATATATTCAGATGTAGCGGCCTATAGAAGCACTTTACTCAGCTTTTCCACTTTGGAAGTTCAACCAACTCAGCTCAGAATGGAGCTACTGAATTATGGAGTAAGTGGAAGCTCCTGTTCTAATGCAGTCATTTAGCAGCTGTTAGGATGTTATTTTAAGAATATTTATTCATGTAGGATTGTGATGTACGAATATTATGCATTGTTCCAGTATATGAATATTATGAATTGCTCCAGGATTTGAATATTATATGTTGCTCCAAATTATGAATATTGTTGTAAGCTCCTAGAAATATTATCTAATGTGCCTGATTATTTGTAATGTTAAATATTGATGAAAAGAAATAATGTTTGGAGCAAAGATTGTCTACTTAATTAATTAAATATAGAAAAATCAAAGTGTTCTGTACCCCATGACGAAAGTATATGTTGATTAACAGAACACAGAAAAAATACAATAACATGCAACCAAACCGGTACTGCAGGCACCCTTGGAATTTCGCACCCTTTGAATATAAGTGTCGCACTGGTACTGCACGCACCCGTGGAATTTCACACCCTTCGGGGGCCGACTGTAGTGTGTAGGTGCAATAGATGGTGCTGCTACTGACACCACTGTGGTAGCCTCAGTAGTGTACGTATATGTACCGAGTACAACGGGTCAACTATCATTACGGTGATTCCTTTACGGAATCACAGGTAAATCCTCGTATTCTTAACACTCGTTAAACACCTTGTTATTGTTAGAGTAGGGACAACTAGATAGAGGGGATGATGGGAAAACTTGTGACGTCACTGGAAGTGAGAGGATATATATACCGGTCTGGACGGAAGGTCAGTCACTAGTGTTCCGTGACTCCGCTCCAGTCAGGTAAGAATCCAGTGTTTCTAAAAACTTGCCAAACACTTGAAAAACCATCGTGTTAAGATTAATGTCTAACATTAAATTGTCCTCCCGGATACAGTTGCCGAGAGGACCAGCTCCTAAGTGTCTAAGGCTGCCTAGGGAGTTGCCTTTCGCTGTGGACGACGGCAAGAAGGACCCAGTGACACGCAAACATTAGTGGCGTGAGTGTATTTTGGTCACGTTTTCCATCAGTTCCCTCACGTATTATTAGGTAGGATTTAGCTAGGAATATTTATGTGTTAATATATTTCTTTATGTTTGTGTCGTGGATGGTAGGATAAGTACTTGTAAGAGCACCACCACGGATATAGCGAGTACTTCTCTTATTTATTAATCATTAAAGTCGGTTCATTTATTTATTATATTCTTTTTCTTTTCTTATCTCAACCCCGGTGGTGGAGGACCTACTAGTAGTAATAGTGATAGTGTCGATGCCCAAGGGGGTGTCGTGGTGGCAGCATAGAAAGTAGATAGAAAGTAGTAGATGAGAAGGTAGAGTTTATACCAAAACGGTACAGTGATGACAGCGGTGTCAATAGAAAGTAACATTTACCTACGGTACAATGGCAGTAACACGGACCCTCGGTACAGTGGTTGCAGCGGTGTATGTGCAAATTACGCATCAGCCCACGTTGTCCGGAGGACGCTACGCAGTACCTCGTGTGCTAGTTAAGTAGGTAATTAGCCCCCCTTCCAGTTATTTTTTTTATTCTCTTACAGAGTAGTGATTAATGATTGGTGATTAGAATAGTTACGTAGTGTTAATAGTGATGCATTTTTTTTTTTTTTTTTTAAAGTGTTAGTGATAGTGTTAGTGGACTAATGCGCTCAAAGTCTCTTCTGCGGGCACATGTCCCTAGGTCGTTAAGTGAGTCGCGGTCTTCAGATCGCCGGGCGTCCTTCCCCCCTCCAATTAAATAATAGTTATGAATTCTCAGATAGACTTGTTAGGCGACTCGTGGTTTCCCCAGGAGGAAGTAACAGAAGTGGGTGAACAAGCGCTTGGTGGAGCAATAAAACCAGAGTGTTCAGAAGTCGGTCATCACGATCAGAGGAAAATGGAGTCGTTAGAAAGGGAAGTGGATAATTTAAGGTTTTGTGTTGAGGATTTAATAGGTGAACTGCGCCACAGGGAATCTGCACCCCCCCTTGAAAGACCAGTTAAAACCTTTTTGAAGCTATGTGATATCCCTATTCTTGAGTTACGTCACTTGAATGGTGTAGACGGCGCGGGACGACTCACTGTTTTCTTGTCACAGGTAGAAAGTTGTTCTCAGTTAACAGACGAACGACAACAAATAGTTCGGATGCGAGTAGATGCACCCCTTTCACTATTTATTCAGAATATCCTTAATAAAGAAGTTATGTCATGGGAGAACTTTAAGAAGCACCTAACTACTGAACTCACCGACCAAAGTGAAGACCGTATCTTTGATTCCTTGAACGATTTAAAATATACGTATGACGAAGACCCAATAGAATTTGTAACCAACCTAAAATGTAAACTTGCATTGTTAGAAGTACAGACAAAGTCGGGAGAGGTGCCTAACACTGAACAACTCATTAAAAACAAACTACTAAAGGGCATGCCTAAAGAAAGTAGAGATAGGCTAGAGTTGTACTTGGACCAGAATGTAACCCTTAAAAAGTTTATGAGCAAATTAGATAATGAGAGAATAGTGGTGCTAGCACAACAACGGGATAACGTGCGAACAATTGAACCATCTTTACCATCCCAAGGTGCCATAGCACGTAACCCTCCGAGAACACCAACAGGGAGGGGCAATTTAGAAAGAGTTGAGAGGAGACTTAGACAATGGGATAGGAGAGAAAAATACTGCCCTTATTGTCGAGCTAATAGTCATTCTATAGCAGAATGTCGTAAACAACCTCGCCCAGGCTCCTGCTATGATTGCCTGCGTATGAATTGTCGAAGAGGGCAACCAGGTTGTCCCGGGAGAATTAATATGACTCGAGGGAGAATAGCGTGACAATCACCGGTCATTAACCTGGACGTTAACCACCATGTGCTCGAAGTAATATTAGATACAGGTAATGATGTATCTCTACTTACCCAGTGACACGCAAACATTAGTGGCGTGAGTGTATTTTGGTAACGTTTTCCATCAGTTCCCTCACGTATTATTAGGTAGGATTTAGCTAGGAATATTTATGTGTTAATATATTTCTTTATGTTTGTGTCGTGGATGGTAGGATAAGTACTTGTAAGAGCACCACCACGGATATAGCGAGTACTTCTCTTATTTATTAATCATTAAAGTCGGTTCATTTATTTATTATATTCTTTTTCTTTTCTTATCTCAACCCCGGTGGTGGAGGACCTACTAGTAGTAATAGTGATAGTGTCGATGCCCAAGGGGGTGTCGTGGTGGCAGCATAGAAAGTAGATAGAAAGTATTAGATGAGAAGGTAGAGTTTATACCGAAACGGTACAGTGATGACAGTTGTGTCAATAGAAAGTAACATTTACCTACAGTACAGTGGCAGTAACACAGACCCTCGGTACATATACATATTTGCAGTACAGTAGTGTGTGGGTGCAATAGATGGCACGGCTACTAACATCACTGTGGCAGCCACAGTCGTGTATACAAGTTTGCAGTACAGTAGTGTGTGGGTGCAATAGATGACACTGCTACTGACGCCACTGTGGCAGCCTCAGTCGTGTATACATACACATTTGCAGTACAGTAGTATGTGGGTGCAATAGATGGCACTGCTACTGACGCCACTATGGTAGCCTCAGTCATGTATACACGTTTGTGTGTGGGTGCAATAGATAGCATTGTTACTGACACCACTGTGGAAGTCTCAGTCGTGTATACATGTTTGCAGTACAGCAGTGTGTGGGTGCAATAGATGGTGCTGCTAGCGCCTTCACCAACAAACCCGTCAAAAGTTGAGCGTTTTGCCTTCGAAAGTTAAGATTGTGTAGAGGTCAACTTTGTGTCCAAACATAAAACGTCCAAACAACAAGATGAGATTCCACTATAGTGGAGTGAGTAGTCCTCTGCCAAACATGAAAACAACATACAACACATCTGTGGGTTTACTACAATGAAAAATATCCATCAGAGTATACAGCAGGAAGGAGAGAAATCTTTTTCTTAAAAGATATGAATTAAATCATTTATATTTTCTTACTTTTTGGTTAAGTACAAACCAGTGTGGCAAGGTATCAATTTGCTCTTCAATGGTACCCAGTCCCCAGTAGGGATGAAGCATCTGGCTACAGCAGTAATTACATCTGCTCAAAAGTAGGAATGAAGCACCTGGCTACAGCAGCAATTACACCTGCTCAAGAGTAGGGATGAAGCAGCTGGCTACAGCAGCAGTTATATCTGCTCATGAGTAGGGGTGAAGCACCTGGCTACAGCAGCAGTTATACCTGCTCAAAAGTAGGGATGAAGCACCTGGCTACAGCAGCAGTTACACCTGTTCAAGAGTAGGGACGAAGCACCTGGCTTACAGCAGCAAGAGTAGGGAGTGAGTGCTAAGAATATCTGGATTGGGTCAGGAACTTTGTTTGACCTAGGCACATAGAATGTTACAAACTTAGCTAATGAAGTGATCTTGAGATGTAATATGAAGAACTAGGTGTTGAATGAAATATCATGGTTCTAAGTGAGATTAGAACACAATAAGAAAATTTCTTTGAAAAAAGAATGGTAACCTTTTTTGCTACAAAGGACAAAAATACAAGAAAGAACATGGAGTAGCTTTAGGCCTTATAGTAAACAAAAATCTAGCAGAAAATTGCGAATATTTCTATATTTTAAGTGAGAGTAGCAGGCTTAAGAATTAAACTAAACAAGTTAAATAAAAATCATACAGGTAAGATCAAGCTATGATGATGATGTAGAAAGCTTTCATGAGGATGTCGAGGAAGCTATGAAAAACTCAAAAGCCATTACTATCATACTAAGTTACTTTATTAAGAGAGCATAGGGAAATTTTGCAATAGACACACAGAATAATTGAGGTAAAAACCTCAGAGGATTTCCAGAGAAGAATTATTTTAAAATTACAAATGCATTCTTTCGACATAAGTTAAAAAAGAAGTGGATATGAAAAGCCTGAATTGCAAAATAAAGAATTAAATCTACTTCATTCTTATATAAATACTTCACACACTAATATAAGGGAGGCGGTGGCCTAGTAGCTAGTGGTCGGGCATACCAACTTAGGGTGCCGCGTTTGAGCCCCGGCAGGTGCTGGCCACTTTTCTTTACTGCTACTGTTGAGTGGCATAAGATCACCCACATGCTGTCATAACACTATCCTCGACAGGATTGCAAAGTTATATGCGCATGGAGCTTCCGCGGACAGCATGAATCTCTCAATAAGAAACGAGGCGTCACTTAAAAAATCTAACTCACGCTACTAATGGCAAACCATCTAATGCCTCCACGAAGCCTACCAGCGCCACAGGTAAAAAGATAAATAAAAAATTAAAACATTTTTAAAATTAAAAGTTGACCATCACTAATCCGGTAGCCACGGGACCTTAGGACTGCCAGATTTTTTTTTAATTTCCAGATTATTGATGTTTTGTCTCCTGACTATATATGTTGTATATATTGAACCAAAAATTACTACAGTTCTTAATTAACTTATCAAAATAGATTCGTTCTGTCCCACCTTCCTCATTTTCATCATTCCTTTCTTCTTCACTGTCATTTTTCTCTCGATTTACAACCACATGTACAATTTTAGAATCAGTGTAATGATGAATTGTAGGCACATTATCATCAGAATGCAGCCATTCCATTACAGCATCTTCATTTATCCTTGATGCAAGCTCCTTGGCAGCAGGATTAATTATATCCTTAGCATAAGCAAGAAGTTCCTGTATAAGGGGTTTGTCTTTTCAAATCCTGAGAAGCTGAATCCATGATGATGTTATACAGCAGCATATTTTAATAATTACACAAATAAATGAGAAGGAATGTCTGTTTGATGTCGGAAGCATGAGCATACAGCTGATTCTGGGTACAGTGACATCAAAACAAACGGCGCCTCCCAGAAACAGTGGCGCACCAACTCCAGATATTTGAAACTGCGCTCCGAAATTCATGCCGGAAAACTGATGAAGCCTGAATAGTGATTGCCGTATTAGTGATGGTCAACCTGTAATGTTGTACTATTGAAAAAATTCAAGTCCAGTGACCACAAAATGACATTTTCAAACATAAAATGTATTTTTTCACTTACCTGCTTCTTATATTAACATTAACAATGCTCTCCATCTACCCAGCCGTCTAGTACCATATTTAAATAACATGTCGTATTCCACCCTTGGCGACCTCTGGCAACTCATGGCAACCCTGTCTCCCTCAGCTGAGACCGTCATTCTTTCTTGGAGCAATGGTAAGTAGCGGGGAGGATGGGCGGGTTATATATATAAGAGGCAGGTAAGTGAAAAAATACATTTTGTTTGAAAATGTCATTTGTTTCACATACAACCTGCTTCTTATATTAGCAGATTCCCACATTAAAGTAGGTGGGTCACGCCACAGGTATGGAATACGACAAAGGGTGAATGGTCCACATTATAAACTTAGCTTAGTCTAACCTAAATTTAGGATCCAGAGACATGTAAGATCAAGGAGATTGCGTCCAAGCTTCCGGTGAGGACTCTTGATCTCCGGCAGGGTGTCCTTGTTGAACCTTCAGTGCAGGTATAAGAGAAAGTGTGCACCCTGTCTAAACACCAGGCCCTGTGGCCACCACTGGTGCTGAACCATGCCCAGGTAGGAACCAGGAAAGTGATCAGTGCATAAGGAATTAACCCGGGTAACTTCCCTCGGGAGTTTTCCTTGTAATCCCATCCGGCGTCCAGGCGCATGTCCTGAGAGGAGGGCAAACTTATGACTCCTCCAATGACGCCAACTAATGTAATCCCAAAGATAAGGCACTTGCTGCCTTGAAGGATTATGGTGATGGGGGGTTAGCCCACCAAGTCCCCAGCGGCGACCACTGGACCTAGGGCAAAGACATCTCCTTCTTGCCTCTGAATGTCCCGGAGGTAGTAGTCCACAAATACTGACTGAGTCCTCCAGCAGGCTGCTTCTAGAATGGAGGCAATTGAGCTGTTCTTCCATAGGAGCAAAGATGTGGCAATACCTCTGATGTCGTGGGCCCGGACCTTGAACAAGGGACAGAGATCTTCAGGAAAAGACTGGTGCGCTGTCTTAACTGTATTCCGTAGAAAAAAGGAGATTGCCGCCTTAGACATGGGTCTTTTGGGGTCCCGTACAGAGACAAAAAGATTTCTAGGCCGAGGAGAGGAAGACGTGAGCCGCAGGTAACAATTCATTGCCCTCACTGGACAAAGTAGACGTTCCTCATCCTCATGTCCCACCATAGAAGAGAGAATGCGAAGACGGAACTCCCGAGTGATGGGGTTAAGGCCGGTTTCCGTCTTGGCCATAAACTCTGGTAGGTAGGACAGAATGAGATCCTCTCCCTGTGTGGCTGTGACCCTAGACAGGGCACGGAGCTCACCCACCCTCTTGGCTGTAGCCAGGGGCACCAGGAAAAGTGTCTTTCTAGACAAATCCCGGAAGGTGGACCGTTTCAAAGGCTCAAAAGGCGGACGTGTCAAGGCTCTAAGGACCACGTCCACATTCCACGATGGAGGTCTGCAAGGTGGCCGGCGTACTTGCCTTGAACAAGTTATAATCGCCTCCCGGAGAACTGGATCTGAGGAGAGGTCAAATCCTTTAAGGGCAAACACGCTATTGAGCATAGCCTTGTACCCTTTAATGGCTGAGACAGATAGCTTGCTCTCCTGCCTCAGAAAAACTAAAAAGTCAGCAAACTTTTGGCTGGAGGGGTTAGAAACAGTGTGGCCCTCCCTTTTACACCACTCCCGGAATTTTTTTCACTTATGCTGGTAATTCATAAGAGTGGAAGGCCGTTTAGATCTTGCCAGGAATTCCGTAACACGAGAGGAATAGCCTTGGTGACGGAGGATTCGCTGGACAGTTTCCACGCGGTTAACTGTAGCATGGGGAGAGCCTGATAGAACCTGTGGACGTGTGGCTGACGGAGGAGGTCTCTGCGATGTGGAAGGCGTCTGGGGGAGTCTACCAAGGCCTGGATGAGATCCGGAAACCATTCCCTTTGAGGCCAGAACGGGGCAATCAGGATGAGGGTGGCGCGGTGTGCCGTCCTCAACTTGTTGAGAATCTTCCTGATCAATGGAAAGGGAGGAATGGCGTACAAATCCTGGCAATCCCACTTGTAATGGAATGCGTCCGTGGCAACCGCCATGGGGTCTCGAAACGGTGAAACAAAGTTCGGCAGCCGAAAGTTGAGCCTCATGGCAAAGAGGTCCACTGTGGGATAACTCCAGGTCTTCCACAGTCGACTGCAGATGTCCTAGTGGAGAGTCCACTCTTTAGAGATGACCTGATCTCGTCTGCTGAGGTAATCTGCCAGGACATTGGAGAAACCTTTCACGAACTGAGGGATGATCTGAACGGCATGGTCTTCCGCCCACTGAAGAACTGACTGAGCCTCCGCATTGAGAATTCCTGAACGAGTCCCGCCTTCCTTGGCCAAGTATGACAGGGTCATGGCATTGTCTGAGAAGACCGCAACCGCTTTCCCGCGAAATTCCTCCGTGAAGTGGGATAGGCGGAGACGAATGGCTCTGAGTTCCAAGAGATTGGTATGAAGGGACCGCTCATGTGGGGTCCACAGATCACTCACTGAGGCTTGAAGAACAGACGTCCCCCAACCTAGGGTCAAGGCGTCCGAGTACAGGCACACATCTGGGGAAGCCAATTGTAGCGACTGAATCCGACAACCACCACTGAAGATCCTCCAGAAGCATGCTGTCCCAAGGAACTGGAAAGTCGTCTGGATGGAACTGACGGTTCCAAGATCGGGAAAGATGTAATTGTAGGCCTCTCATTCTCATCTGGCCCCCGGAAATAGATGGATAAGGGAGGACATGTGACCCAACAGGATCAACCAACCCATTGCTGGTGGAGATTGAACACTGAGAAAGGACTCGATCTGGCAGTGAAGGTTCTCCAGGCGTTCCTGTGTCGGGAAAACCTTCAAAGGCGTTGATTGAATCTCCATCCCCAGATGGATCATCGACTGGGACGGGGTAAGACGGGACTTTCCCCAGTTTACCTGAATACCCAGGGAGGCACACAGGTTGAGAAGGAACTCGGTTGCATCGAGGGCCTCCTGTTCGGAGTGGGCCAATAGTAGCCAGTCGTCTAAATAACGGAGGAGACGAATCCCCCGCCGATGGGAAGCCGCTGAAACTGGACCCATCATCCGAGTGAAAACTTGTGGGGCAGTGGATAGGCCGAAGCAAAGGACCTTGAACGGGTAGTGTAGGCCTTTTCAAATGAAGCGAAGGAACTTTCGGCTGTCTGGATGGACCGGGATTTGGAGGTAGACGTTCTTGAGATCGATGGCCGCCATCCAGTCGTGACTGCAAATCGCAGACATGACCGTCTTTACAGTTTCCATCCGGAATCGAGTGGTGATGACGTAGCGATTGAGAGAGGACAGATCGAGAATCAGGCGGAAGCCTCCGGTGGCCTTTGTCACAACAAAAAGGTGGCTGTAAAACCCCGGAGATGCTGGGGTCTCCTCTAATGCCCCTTTTTCTAAGAGAAGCCAAACCTCGTGATCTAATGCCTCGGCCTTCTTGGATCCCAGGGAGTAAGACCGAAATCCAACTGTATGGGAGGTGACTGGTGGTGTCGTGAAAGGAATCCTGTAACCTTCGCGGAGGATGGCGAATACCCAAGCCTCCGCTCCAATTGTGATCCAGTCTTCTAGATTGTTGGCAAGGCAACCTCCAATGGGGATCCGGGACGGGCGAGAGTCTACTTCTGAAAAAACTTGCCCGATTGGGCGGGAAGAAGGGAGTCTGGGAGAAGGTTTCTGCCGTTGGGGCACTCTTGGCTGGGAAAAGGAGACCGTGCGACCAGACGAGGTCGAGGGTTGATGAGAGGCAGCCACAGGATTAGTGCGAGAAGCACGATCCATCAATGGAGTGCCCGAAGTAGGATAGGATCGCCTCCCGTCTCATGGCGTTTACATTGGTCAAGGCAAATGCTGAATCTTTGGCAGTGTCCACCATGGCAAACTGAATACTCCGAAAGAGTTGTAGGGAAGAAAGGAGCCGGTAGAATGCTCCCACACCCCAAAACAGAAAATCCTGTGCCTCACGTTGACGGGCGAGAACGCCTTCGAGGCGGGTCATATCAGCATGTTGAACTAACACTTGGGGTTCTTTCCCCTTTGTAGTGAGAGCAAGAGCCAAGTCGGTGCTCAGCTTGGCTGCCTTCCCCGCTGACTCATGACCACTTACGGAGTAGATCCTCCTGTATCTGTTGGACGGTTAGCGGGCAAGAGATGGTCTGGATCCTTCAGTAGCCAGGAGAAGAGCCTTGGTAGCAGAATCCAACGAGAAATCCATAAGCTGGGTCCTGGTAAGACGGATATGTTTCTCCACTTCAGGCCTAACCTCCCCAGGCGGGGCAGGTCGGTGAGCCGCTTCCACATACCCCAGCGCCTCTGGAAAGCAGTGGGTAATGTAGGCCATCATGGATTGAAAAGGTGGAGGAGGAACTGCATCATGGACCCTGGACCGCGTGCCAGAATCGTCCTCCGAAATCTCATCCCACGGATCCTCGAGGTCACCCTGTGCTGGACCCAGGGATCCAGAAGGTGGGAATGGTGGATCAGGATCCCTCATGGACCCGATCCAAGATCCAGGTGGCGCAACTTGAGGACGTGTAGTAGCCAAATGGATCTGATCCTGGTGGGAGAAGGCATGTGAGGAGGGGGCTGACAGACCTCGATCTCCTGTGTGCCTTGTGGATCGAGGGGGGGATTTAGGCATTGTCTGTGTAACACCCCCCTCTGGCTGTGTGGGCTTGACCGAGTCCTCAGTCAAAGTGCCCTGGTAATAGACAGCCTGACCCTCACCCCGGGTCAGTGGGCGGGAGTGGTGTACAGAAGACACACACCTGTCCCAGCCCTGGTCACATCCTGAGGGAGAATCTGGACGTGGTGGAGCCTGATCTCCCCCCACCACAGGACGTGACCGCTTGATCCTCCATTGAACATCCTTGGGTGGTCTAGATCGCTTACCCATGGAAAGAAGATCAAATGGTGCCTGATCTAAACCTACACCACTCTTATGCCACTCCTGCCCCCGATTACCCACCCACTGGCACACCAGCTTGGAGTGACTGTACACTCTGCTTTGCGCTGGGGCTGGGAGGGGGGTTGGTAACGGACTGCACCGTACCGTGAACCGAGGGTAAGGAGGGAGCTGAAAGAGAGGCCGGATTAGGAGCTAATCTATTCTCTACCTCCTTAGACACCATCTCTGATAACATGGTTGGGAGTGAAACACTGTGGCTCCCATCAGGAAAACCCAGGAAGGCCGCAAATCCTTTAAAGAAAGCAGACATTTCAGGTGGAGAATTCTTAGAAGGCACAGGAATCTGAGACACAGAATCCTCTGGGCCCACCGAACCCACCACCGAACCACAGGCTGAACCCGAGGCGCGAGAGGTGGGGGAGGAGAGGGGATGGTTCCCAACCCTAACCTCCCCATATGATTGACCTGAAGTGTGAGGGGCCTTCTTCCTAGCCTTATACTCACGCCTCTTCTACAATGTCGGCTGGTATTTAAGGGTACTGAGAACCAGCTTGGAGATCCAATCAGAACACTCCTGACACCTGTTGTTTACATCACACCAACCACCACGACAGGGAATACATACGTTATGTGGATCATTCTTTACACCTCCCAGTACTCTCCCGCAGCCAGAAGAAGCACAGACTCTCCTGGAAAAGTGTGTTGCACCACTCCCTGAAGACGTGGAGTGAAGTGGAGAGGATGAGCCATGAGAGGAGCCGGGACTGAAAACATGGCGGGCGTGTCGGCGAGCCTCCCTCCGTGCGTCAGCTGGTTGAAGGTCCGGCGGAGGGGAGGCCCGTTCGTCACCATTAACCATAACAGAAGGTGACAGGAAACCCTCCTGGAGGTCAGGGAACTTAGCCATATGGCCAACAACGAAAGACAGTTGGGCAGTAACAAAGAAAGCACTGTTGAAAACCTGAGTCCGCACGGTAGCGCGTCTCAAGAAAGAATGACGGGCTCAGCTGAGGGAGACAGGGTTACCATGAGTTGCCAGAGGTCGCCAAGGGTGGAATACGACACGTAATTTAAATGTGGTACTAGACGGCTGGGTAGATAGGGAGCATTGTTAATATTAATATAAGAAGCAGGTTGTATGTGAAACAAATGGTAATATGCAGAGTAAAGCTAGGCAGATTAATAAATTAAAAATAATTAGAATGAAGAGGTAAAATACCTAATGGTTAAAGAAAATTCAAATAAATTTAGGATGAAAACCTATAACAAGACGTTGTAAAAATGAAAACTTAGAGAATCTAAATGACAACCTAGCAATTTTTTTCTTCATATCAGCACTAAAAGGAGAAAAGGCATCAAAGAAAGCATGTGAGAAACTCTCAAGAGCCATTAAAGACCTCATAAGGCAGTATAACAATATGGTAATAAAAGGTAATAAATTATGAGACAGACATAAACTTCTAAACTGTCAAAAGCCATATAGAAGATAAAATAATGAAATTCAAAAATACAACAAGAAAAATATTAAAGAAATTGTAACAAGGGAAAAAGTATTATAATACTAAAGAAAACACATTCGTAAAAAAAAAATAACAAAACCACTACATAGCTGTCCAATTAGTTATGTCATATACTTTCTCAAGGTCCATGAATGCAGCATAAACTTTTTTGTCATACGCTGGCTTTTTTCAACTACCACTCTGGTTTAAAAATTAGATTTACACATGTTACTCATCAAAAATCTTCCCTGCTCTTTTTTAATCCTACATTTGTGATCTGTACTCGTACAATCACGATTTACTTGTAACATTGCATTAATACTGAGCTGGCACTGGGATGAAAAAAGCAAGTAATCCTCCAGTATATAATATGTCTGTTGAAGAAAATTCATAATGAAATGGACAACAACGTGATAGGTTCCAATGAAAGGCAACAAACCTGGAATCATCATGATCAGTTGGTTCACTTTTTTCCAGTCATGGATGTTGTCAAACACCCAGTCAAGGATGAAATTCCCATTGTCTGTCACAACAGGGCCCTGTTACGAAAAAAGAAAATACAATTCAGTACCAGTGTTATCTGTGTTGTCTGTTTACTCATTCTAATGCAGTACAATCACTAGAATTTGTATTTTCGTGAGCATTCGTTGAAATTCAATGTTCAATATTTACAGAGCAACAGAGAACCTGGTGCTTTACTGCTTATTTCTTGATTGTTTTAAGGGGACCGTACCCTTGATTTTTTGACAAAACAATTTTAAAGATATTAAACATTTAAAAAAATTTGTGTTGTGGATAGCTTTGCCTGCATTGCAAATAAGTATTTTGTTATGAATCATTTAAATCGCCGCGTTATGACTTAAATGCCGCGTTTAAACATCCCGCGCATTTAAACATACGATGTGTTAGAAATAATTGTCACAGTTTGCTTAAAAACAATAAAAATAGTTCATGTAATGGCATTCTCTTATATCTAGCAATTTCACACAGGGCAAGTTTGAGCCTGTATTCTGTAGAGAGCATAAACACTCAGAAGCATTGTGGAAATACGAGGGGAGGGACGCATGCTCGCTGCTGCTGCCTTTATCTCACATTCTCTCGGTATTCGTTTTTTAAAAAAACTAGTAAAATGCTACTGTTTATTGAAATGGCTTCGTAACTGTGAAGGCTGTTGCAAGGATTCATATATCATTTGAAAGAAAAAAAAAAAAATTTTTTTTACTGATGCAGATTTTTAAAATCATAAAAAGGGACGTGTATATCTTTCATTTTCCGGACAGGAGTGTGAAAAAAGATTTTAAATTATTGTAACTTTATTTAATATTCTACAATCGTGAATCTCTTAGGAACCATGTAAGGTGTTTCGGTATTAAAAAAATTTTTTAAAGATAATCAAATCATATTTGTTGAAGCCATTACAATTATATTTTTTAAAACAATTTCCTCATAAAAATAAATACAATATATCTTCAAATGACTTGAAACTTACACACGAATATCTTCAAATGTATCTACAAAACATACTACAAACCCAAGGTAATGTGGGATGTTTTTCTATTTTTGGTGTTGCAAAGGAGACGGTCTCCTTAAGCACAAAATCATATGGGTGATATGCACCAGAACTGATGCCCTATGCATTATTAATAAGAATCAGCATATGGTAAATGGAACGTCACACTTCATTATTATTTACCACACCAGAAAAAGGTGTGAGAAGATTATTCAATCTGACTGCTTACCTGCTTTACTCTCATGCACAAACACAAGTATGCATGTATGTGTGTCTGTATTTACCTAGTTGTATTTACAACTAGGTTCGCTCTCTTTAAAACAGGCCTTGTTATAGTTATATAAGGTCTGGGCTGTGTAGAATATTGTGATTCAGTCTAAAGGCTAGGAAATGGTGATTTGAAGAAGGCCATAAACATGGAAAGTCTATTGTATGAAGTGATTTTTTTAAGTAACCAAGATTCAACCAACCGTTGTGATCGCCCAAAAGCTAAGGATTTACCCAAGAAGACGTGGATATTGTCAAACCATGGAGAGATTACAGAGAATTGAGGTAGAAGACAGAACAAGGATTGAGATGAGGAGGGTAAAGTTAGTGGATGTAAGAAATCAGTTAAAAAGTTATTGGAGAGGATGAATGACACTGAGTCAAATTTCAATGAATGGCATATGGTAAGAGGCGATTTGAAGACTGAAGTAAAAAACATCAAGAAGATAAATAATGAGAGGGCAAAGGAGATTGAAACATTGAAGAGTAAAAATAGGAGAGTAAGGGAAGAGGTGAGTGACAAACAAAAAAATCATGTGAGAAGTTATTGGAGAGGATAATTGTCACATTTTAATGCATTAAGTTATTTGAAAATTTGAATAGACAATCTCAAGAAAGAGGATAAAGGAGACTGAGAAATTAACGTGTGAAAATTAAGTTCTAAAGAACACCCAAGAATTTTCAAAATAGGAGATTAGAGACGAATTTAAAGATTTTGTTAACAAAGAACTGAGAGCTTGCAAAGAAGAAAAAGATAAAGATAAAATTAGCTTCAAGGAAATATTTGAACAAGAAATGGAAAGAAAAGTGAGAATGTAAATGTAAATGGGAGTAATTAAACTATTAAAAATAAATGAAAGCATAATCAGAGATGCAGCAAAGAAAAAATAATATAATAATAATTGCAATAAAAGAGAATAAAGAGAAAAAAGAAGAAACAATAAGCATAAAGGAAATACTAAAACAACTAAATGATGAGGATGAGGATATTAAATCTGAGGAGGAAGTATTGAGGTTAGGTCCATATATTGAAGGAGGTGTTAGACTAGTCAAGCTATGACTAAAAACTCAGACTGCAATAGAAGAGATCTTAGCTAGGACTTAAAAACTCAGAGACATTAATGAATAGATTAATAAAGATTATTAATTATTAAAAGCAGTCAAAGAGTAATACATGTGGGAGATTTTAATTGTAGAGGAGTAAAGTGGGAGGGAGACTTTTGAAAGCGGAGATGAAAATACACGGGGAAATCAATTATTGAAAATAACGATCATACAAAATATAGAGAAGAGGATAAACATCATGATAGGACCTATTATTTACTAAAGAAAATAGATATTAATCATGAGTGCCCATTTGGAAGGAGTGACCTAGAAATTGACATTAAGGGAGATATAGAAGACAAACAGGAGGAATCATATAAAAAGAAAAGAAGGAATTATTCATTAGCAAACTTTACTACAACGAAGTTTTTCAATGGAACTGACAGGACAAAAAAAAAAAGGAACAAAAGGAAGTTAAAGAGAAATATGATTTCTTGTCAATGATATACGAACAGTGAGTCAAAGAATACTATTAATTTTATCAAGTAAAAGGAAAAGCCACAAATAAGATTTAACAGAGAGTGTGCAGGAGCAAAAAGAGAAAATATGAAGCATGCAAGAGAATGAAAAGAAAACTGATTAAGAAAGGAAACAAGAATACATATAAGAAAGGAATGAATATATAACGGTATGAAGAGAAGTGAAGAGATGTGAAAAAAATATAGTTGACAAATGCAAGGAAGAACCAAAGCTATTTTATAGATTTATGAATAGAATAATAAATCCAAAAAATATATAACTAGATTGAAGATAAATAAGGAAGTATTTGAGGACCCAGAAAAAATGAGTTAAGTACTAAATAAGAATATGACTTTCCACACGGACAAAAGAGAAAAAAAATGAGGTGTGGGAAACCAGTATAAATAGAGAAGAGATAAAGGAAATGGTGAAATAATTGGATGAAAGAAAACCAATAGGACCAAATGGGCATCAGGATACATCTTGAAGGTGTAGACAAGAAATGGCTGAGCCAATTTATGATATAATTGAATACTCTCTCAAAATAGGAGCAGTCCCTAAAGAATGAAAGAGCTGACATAATTCTAATTTACAAATATGGAAACAAAGAAGAACCACTTGATTTTAGACCTGTGTCATTGACCAGCATAGTTTGTAAAATATGTGAGAAAGTCATCAAGAAACAATGTACTGAATACTTAGAAAGACAACAGGAAGGTCATGCGTCAATAACTTATTAAGTTTTTATTCAAGAGTGATAGATATAACAGAAGAGATGGAAGGGCAGATTGATGGGAAACTACCTGAAAGGAAGGTAAATGAGAACAGTAGTACAGTATGAAAAATCTGAATGGAGAGAAGTAAAAAGTGAAGTACCACAGGGATCAGTTTTGGCATCAATAACGTTTTTAGTACAGTAAAACCTTGATATAACGAACCCACTTAGAGCGAATTTCGGATATAACGAACGTCAATTCCTGGCCAAACCAATTCGAATATAACAAACCAAAGTTTGTTATATCCCAGGTGTGGAGTGAGCCAGCCAAACTCTCCACTTTGTTTGAACATGAACGCGCAGAAGCGTACGCCACTCAGTCCACAGTTAGCTCTCACTGTGAGGGGTTAGTCACGCTCGTGCTCTCGCCACTTCCTACATACTATGTAGTGTCATGTGTAGAGTACAGTAGATTGTTTGTTAATTTTTGTCTAATGTAACATACACCAATACACTTAAATCCAGTATCCCTGTAGCACATATGTATGAACACGTCTTAACGAACGAAACCCCGTATATAGCGAGCTCGTTCAGTATTTTTACCGAATTTCAGATATAACGAATTATCGTATATAACATCAGACCCCCAGCCCAAATTGGTTCGTTATATCTAGGTTTTACTGTATATGTAAATGACATGACAGAAGAAGTAACCAGTTACACAAATCTATTGATGTGAAATTACAAAGAGAGATAAGAAACCACAAGGATTGCAAAGAGCTATAGAATTATATAAACAAGATGCTGTCGACCCTCGATTTAACGGAGTAATGCGGAGGCAGCCCTGTCCGTTGCTGTAAAAAGTCCGTTCCTTGGTTAAAGGCCATAATATGGCAATCCAGAAAATAAATCTTGGGTGAAATGGATAACTTTTGGGCAAAAAATATAAAACCCTTATATGACCGAACCAAACCCAACATAACTTAATCTAAGCATAACCTAATGTAACCTAACCATAACCTAACCAAACATAACATAACATAGTTAACCTAACATAACTTGAAAGATGTTTTGCCAGGTAAACAATGGTGAGCACCGCCTGAAACCTTTACAGATGTGTTGAGTGCACTATGTATAGTATGTATGACTTCATATTTATATCAATATCGTCCAAGCAGTAGTTATGCAGATTTACCCCCAAAATCAGCTGATGCACAATCAGCTGATTCCTCCTTCTATAAGACATCAGTGTTGAAACCACCATGGCGTCTAATAAGTGTGTGTAGCATCTTCTTCCGAGGTTAATACTTACGTGTCAGATAAAATTAAGATTGCAGAATATCATGCAATATATATCAACTTCTGGAAACTAATAAAAAAATTTGTTTTGATTTTTGTAAACCCACCGCCTCAGTAGGTAAGACCAGTATCTGGTTACAGCCCCGCAATGTTAGATTAGGTTGGATTGGGGTTAGGTTTCTCGAAATGAAAAAGCATCATACTTTGCACAGAAATAAATAGTCCTTGCCTAAAAATTAGTAGGCTAACCTTATCTAACCTAACCTAGCTACCCACACTTATTAGATGCCATGGTGGTTTCAACACTGATGCCTAGAAGGAGGAGGGAGGCAGAGCCTAGGTACATCAGCTGATTGTGGGGCGGAGCATAATGATTAATGACTGGACCCAGACGCTTCCCTTTGACTCGGAATAACCATTGAGTGCAACTGTAAATACTGTACATACAACTTAGGTTAAGGTAAGCCAAAAAGTATTTGGGTAAATCTGCATAACTACTGCTCGGACGATATCGATATAAATTTGAAGTCATATATATTATACATAGTGCACTCAACACATCTGTAAAGGTTTCAGGCGGTGCTCACCATTGTTTACCTGGCAAAACCTCTTTCAAGTTATGTTAGGTTAACTATGTTATGTTATGTTTGGTTAGGTTATGGTTAGGTTAGGCGGTGCTCACCATTGTTTACCTGGCAAAAAACTTTCGAGTTATGTTAGGTTATGTTGAGTGCTCAGTCCTTAACGAAAGTTGGGGTCAAGAGACAGGCACACGTAACTGAAGGTTCTTTACTGGAAGGTAAGGTACAAGCAACAGGCTGTCTTACAAGGATGCCTAGGAGCGGCAGACTGAATCTTCGCGGGTGACGCGGGAACATAATAAAAGGAAGGAGATGCCGACTAGTGATTAGTCGTTACATTTGAAAGGAGATAATGAATACATAGTACATGGAATATAATATCCTACATCTCCTTCCCCCTTTCACGCTCAAAACCTGCAAGGTTCTGAGCGGACTTTTGGGCCTCAATGCGAAACGAATGGCGAGGCTAGGCAGGCTGGAACGACTCTGGAACTGAAGTCGCACTGTTCGTGTCGTCGGGCCGGGGTGAAGTCAGCTGAAGGAAGTGGCGGTTCTTCCGCCAGACCCGGCCACTGGGCAACCGGATGAGGTAGACACGGGAGTTGCCTATGCCCACCTTGTCCAACCGATTCGTAGTTGAGTCCTGGATGCGGTCCATGGAGCCCACCAGGAGCAGTTCGAGGGGTTTGGCGTGGGCGTCGCACCGTTCGGTGATGTCTCGGAGGCGGTTGGCAGCTCGTCGGTCACAACTCTCGGCCCTGGCTTGCCACTGCTGCTGGAAGACCTTGGCGTGGGCAGGAACGCAGGAACGTAGAGGGTGGCCATAGAGCACCTGAGCTGTGGAACGACCAGTATGGTTGGGGATGTTCCTGAGCTCGAGGAGGCCTCTGTCGAACGCCTCACAGTCAATGTTTCCTGAGGGGGCCACCTTCTGTATAAGATGCTTAGTCGCTTTTACAGCGGACTCAGCATGGCCATTCGACTGTGGGTAGTGGGGCATCGACCTGTTGTGTCGTACTCCCCAGCGTTCTAGGAACTCGGCGAACTCCTTACTGGCGAACTGGCCTCCATCCGTACGTAGACGCACGGGGACGCCCAACTCTCTGAAGAAGTGCCGGAAGTGTCAGGTGGTCACAGAAGAGGTGGTATCCGGTCCACATGACACCACTACAGGCCATCCAGAAAGGCGGTCGGCAATTACTAAGAAAGCCTTCCCGGCTACGTTGAAAAAATCAGCCGACACTGATTCGTAGGGCCTGGTAGGGTTGTCATCACAGCGTAGAGGCTCTTGCTGCTGACTGGGTTGAAGTATCTGGCATGGCTCGCAGGCAAACACGACATTCCCGACGTCAGAGTCGATGCCAGGCCAGTATACTTCTTGTCGTGCCCGATGCTTTGTGGCCTCTGTGCCGCGATGACTCATGTAGACGGGACAGGACACGGCAACAGAGGGCGGCAGGAACAAAAACGCGGGCGCCGTACAGGACAAGGTCGTCCTCACTGTAGAGGCTGTCTCACAGCTTCCAGTATGGGCGCACGACGTTAGGTAGAGCATATCGGTCTCTTGGAAAACCTGCCCTGACGCATTGAAGGAGCTCAGAGTAGGCAGAGTCCTCACTGGCTGCTCGACGGAACTCGATAATGGTTACATCGCTGGCTTGCCCAGAAGTACCATGGATGACGTCGGCGGCTAGAGACTCGACTGCTTGTAGGGTAACACACCTGACGGAAAAGCTGGTCTCAACACCCAACACATCATCTTCACACGAAAGCTTGCCTACTGGAGAGCAAGAGAGAGCATCTGGGATGCACAACTCCTTGCCCGGGCGCCAGTTTGCTGTGTAGATGAAGGCGGATGTCTTCTCTTTCAGACGCTGAAGACGAGGGTTGTCGATGGCGTCTAAGGTGTAGCTGTTGAGGATGGGGGCCATGGGGCAATGATCAGTCACAAGGTTGAAGTGTTGGAGTCCTGCAAGGTAGAAATTGTACTTGGTCATCGCCCACACTACTGTCAGAAGCTCCAACTCGATGGTGGCGTAGCGGGTCTCGGTGTCCGTCAGGAATCGCGAGCCACATTGAATGAGCCTCAACTGTCCTCTGCCGTGATCTTGCAGAAGGGCGTAACCCAGACCGTACAGACGTGAAGCATCTGTTTGTAGGATGGTCGGGATAGCAGGGTCAAAGGTGGCAAGGACTGGTGGACTTGACAGGGCTTCCTTTACCTTCTCGAAGGCTTGGTCATGGTCAGGAGTCCACACAAAGGTTCTCTTGGGTCTCATCAATGGGTAAAGAGGAGCAGCAGCACCGGAGATGTTGGGTGAAATGTCGGCCAGCTGGTTCACCAAGCCCATGAATGACCGCAGGTCGGTCAGGTTGGCTGGTTTGGCGAAGTCAGTGATGTCCAGGACCTTCTCAGAGTCTGCTGCGATGCCATCCCTGGAGAGCTGGTAGCCGCAGAAGTGAACCGGCGAGGACGAACTTCTCAGCATTAAGGGTGATTCCGTGTGCTCTGCATCGGGCGAGGACCAGGTTGACACGGCAAAGGTGTGCCATATAATCCCCGTCGTACAGAAGGATGTCATCCACCACCTTGACACACTGTAGCACTCCCTGAAGCACGAGGTCACCTCGTCGACAGAAGGCGAGCAGCGCATCAAAACGTGCAAATTCTTCTATACGTTGTTGTTTCCTCTCCACACGAGTTGTTTCGTCTCTTTCCACCATCCATTTCAGAAGCGACGAGATATCCATATTTGTGGGGATAGATGCGACACTTGCGGTGGGTGGTGGTGGTGGAGGAGGCGGGTGAATCTGTGGCGAGGAGAGGCCGCGGGTGGGTGACGAAAGGTGAGATTGTGTCTCGTCACTGCGATCCTCCTCTTGGGTGTTCCTTGTCTGACGTTGAAGAGCAGCCCTTCTTCCCTTTTGTGGCATGGTGCCTCAATACAGAAGCAAGACAATACAGGATTTTGAACAGTGCAAACAGTGAAAGGCATAAGTAAAGTAGTGGGTGTGTATGGAGCGAGGTGGCAACTTTGCGCCGGGTGGTGGGTAGCTGGAGCAGACACTGTATATGAAGGCGGCGGCGGGCTACCGATAGTGTCCGAGTGACTTCCGTGAAGGGAAGACGCACGCTCTCGCTCGTCCCGGATGCCGCACAAAAGGGTCTCCTGTGTCCAACTTTCTTGAATAAAGTAAAAAAATACCACACAAGCTACCACCTCTAACACCACACTACTAAAAAAACACTGCACTGCACTGAACAAAAGAGCCTGTAGTACGATCTCGGAGTGGGAGACGATGTGGTGGCATCCTTGCCGGCGAAGTAGTCTGGGTAAATCCACTGTGAAGGCTTGTAAATCCTTGTAGGCTTCCAGGAGGTACTCGCTGCGCCATGTTGAGTGCTCAGTCCTTAACGTAAGTTTGGGTCAAGAGACAGGCACACGTAACTGAAGGTTCTTTACTGGAAGGTAAGGTACAAGCAACAGGCTGTCTTACAAGGATGCCTAGAAGCCGTGACGCGGGAACATAATAAAAGGAGGGAGATGCCGACTAGTGATTAGTCGTTACATTTAAAAGGGGACAATGGATACATAGTACATGGAATATAATATCCTACAGGTTATGGTTAGATTAGGTTATGTTAGGTTTGATTCGTTTAGGTTTGGTTATAAAAGGTTTTTATATTTCATTACCCAAAAGTTGGGTGTTTCACCCTAGATTTTAACGGATTGTTACCGACGCGACCGCCATCTACCGGACTTTCTTTTACACTAACGGACTTTAGTCCAGATCTGGATTGATTGTCCGCTAGCAGCCTGAATCCGTTAAATCCGATTTCCGTTAAATCGGGGTCCGTTAAATCGAATGGAACACAACATGGGAAGTGCAATTTCATGCAAAAAAAAAAAGTCATTTATTAGAAATTGGAAAAAGTGAAATGAGAAACTCATGGATGTATAAGTTAGGAAAACAATATACGTAGTATCAATATCAATACAGCAATACAGGATCACCAGAGAAATATATAGATATAATATTTGGTGACACATACAGGATGGTAAGAAATTTATGGGTAGCTTTTCACTTCCTAATTTTTTTTTTTTCTTTACATTAAAATAGTACTGGCTAAGGGAAAACAAAAATAATTTTTAAAAATCCCGCTTTTCGCCAGACCATGTAGGAAAAATATAGACATAGGGGAAGTCCAATTTAGTGTGAGAGCTGTCTTGATACTCCTCTTTTGAAAGAATTTAAGCCATAGACAGGTGAAAAAATAGACAAAGGGAGAGATTCCAAAGTTTACCAGTGTAAGGAATGAAAAAATGGAGATAATGGTTAACTCTTGCATTAGGAAGATGGACAGAATAGGGATGAGAAGAAGTCGAAAGACTTGTGCAGCGAGGTTGCAGGAAGTGGGAGGCATGCAGTTAGCAAGTTCAGAAGAGCAGTCAGCATAAAAATAGCAGTAGAAGATAGATAGAGATACAACATTGTGGCGGTGACTTAAAGAATCAAGACAGTCAGTTAGAGGAGGAAAGCTGATTAGTCGAAAAGCTTTAGACTCCACCCTGTTCAAAATAACTGTATGTGTTGAGCTCTCCCAGACATGAGAGCGAGAGCCATACTCCATACATGGGCGGATAAGGCTCCTGTACAGAGAAAGCAGCTGAGAGGAAGAGAAAAATGGATGCAGATGCCATAGGAAATCTAACTTCTTGGAAGCTGATTTAGCAAGAGTAGCGATATGAAATTGCCAGTTTAGATTTTTATTAAAGGATAGACCGAGTGTGTTTAATGTGGAGGAGAGCGGAAATTGAATGTCATTGAAGAAGAAAGGATAGTTGTCTTGGAAGGTTATGTCGAATAGATAGTTATAGAACTTGAGTTTTTGAGGCATTGAACAAAACCAGGTTTGCTCTGCCCCAATCAGAAACTAGTGAAAGATCAGAAGTTAAGCGTCCTATAGCATCTCGTCTTGAGTTGGGTTGGGCGTCTGTTGTGTGACGTTGAAAAGTGCACGGTGGTGTCATCAGCATAGGAGTTGATAGGGCATTGAATCAGATTTAGGAGATCATTAATGAATAATAAAAAGAGTGGGTGATATGACAGAACCCTGAGTAACACCACCATTGATAGTTTTAGAAGAACAGTGACTGTTCACTACAGCAGCAATAGAACGGTCGGAAAGGACAATAGAACGGTCGGAAAGGAAACTCGAGATGAATGTACAGAGAGAAGGATAGAATCCATAGGAGGGTAGTTTAGAAATTAAAGATTTATGCCAGACTCTATCGAAGGCTTTTGATATGTCAAGGCCGACAGCAAGGGTTTCACCAAAGTCCCTAAAAGAGGATGACCAAGATTCAGTTAGGAAAGCAAGATCACCAGTAGATCGGTCTTTACGGAAACCATACTGGCAATCAGAGAGAAGGTTGTGAGCTGATAGATGCCTCATTATCTTCTTGTTAAGAACAGACTCAAAGACTTTAGAAAGGCAGGAAATCTAAGCTATAAGGCGGTAGTTGGAAGGATTGGAGCGGTCACCTTTTTTAGGGACAGGTTGAATGTGAGCAAACTTCCAGCAAGAAGGATAGGTAGAAGTAGAGAGACACAGATGAAAGAGTTTGACCGGGCAGTGAGCGAGTTCGGAAGCACAGTTTTTGAAAACAACAGGAGGGACTCCATCCAGACCATAAGCCTTCCGAGAATCAAGGCTAGAGAGGGTCTGGAAAACGTCATAATAAAGAATTTTAATTTTAGGGATGAAGTAGTCAGAGGGTGGGGGAGTAGAAGGAATATGTCCAGTATCATCCAAAGTAGAATTGGTAGCAAATGCTTGAGCGAAGAGTTCAGCTTTAAAGAATGAAGAGACAGCTGTGGGCCTATCTGGTTGAAGTAAAGGAGGGAAAGATGAAGTAAAATTGTTAAAGATATTATTGGCTAGATGCCAGAAATCACGAGAAGAGTTAGAGTTGGAAAAACTTTAACATTTTCTATTGATGCAAGAGTTTTTAGTAAGTTGGAGAATAGATTTGGCATGATTACGAGCAAAAATACATAAGGCATGAGTTTCAGCAGATGGATGGCCATGGTACTGTTTGTGAGCGGTCTCTCTATCATTGACAGCACGAGAATAAGCAGAGTTAAACCAGGGATTTTTAGTTTTAGTATTAGAGAAAGTATGAGGAATGTATAGCTCCATGCCCGAGATAATCACCTTTGTTATGCGCTTGGCACAAAGAGAAGGATCTCTGACATGGAAGCAATAATCATCCCAAGGAAAATCAGAATAGTACTGCCTTAGATCCTACCATTAAGCAGAGTTGAAATGCCAGAAGCACCTCTGCTTAAGCGGGTTCTGAGGCTGCACTGGAATGATATGACATGTAACAGAAATAAGAGTGTGATTAAAGGAGCACAACAGAGAGGAAAGTTTAAGAGTAAGCTGAAGGGTTGGAAGTTAGGAAAAGATCAAGAATGTTGGGCGTGTCTCCAAGGCGGTCAGGGATACGGGTAGGGAACTGCACTAGCTGCTTTAGGACATGAAGGATAGCAAAGTTGAAGGTTTGTTCACCAGGTTGGTCAGTGAAAGAAGATGAAAGCCAAAGCTGGTGATGAACATTGAAATCCCCCAAAATGGAGATCTATGCATAAGGAAAATGTGGTAGGATGTACTTCATTTGGAAGTCGAATAGTCAAGGAATTTTACATAGTCAAAGAAATTAGGTGTGAGATATACAGCACAGATGAATTTAGTAAGAGAGTGACATTGAAGTCTTAGCCAGATGGTAGAAAATTCTGAAGATTCAAAATTGTGGGCACGAGAGCAAGTAATGTCGTTATGCACATAAGCGCAAAAGCCAGCTTTGGATTGAAAAATGAGGATAGAGAAACTAGGAGGGAACAGTGAAGGGGCTGCTGTCAGTAGTCACAGACAACTGTGTTTCAGTTACGAAGAGAAGATGAGGTTTAGTGGAGAGATGGTGTTCCACAGATTGGAAATCAGATTTAAGGCCACGAATGTTGCAGAAATCTAGAGTAAAGAAGGATGCACACTGGGAGCGAAGCTACGCTACGCACGGGATGCACGCGATGCGAAGCTACGTGGCTTTCAATCACCTCTGTGTATTATCAATATATTCAATATATATATATATATATATATATATATATATATATATATATATATATATATATATATATATATATATACAGTAAGAACGGTCATCTCGTGTAATATAGTCTCGGAAATTTAGCATCTTGCGTCTATTTCAAATTTTCTGCCTTCTGCTGTCTAGCGGTGCCAAACGAATATCTCGCGTATACGCATAGGTCAGTGCGCCAGTTAAACGGTTGGTTTGGGTCGGTCGTGTCACGGCAGGAGCTGGGTCAACAACAATATTGCTATTTTGTTGTGCTGTGGAGCATATTTACTTTCGGTGTTCTAGTGAAAAAGTTTTAGTGGAAGTACAATATACTGTAATAACAAGAAACATGAGTTCTATGAGTGGTAGTGGTGAAAATCGTGGTGGAAACTGTGGTGAAAAACGTGGTGAACGAGAAGCGTGATTATCGTAAGGGGGTGAAGCTCAGGAAATATACACTCCAGGAAAAGAAAGAAATGGTTCAGATGATGAACAGTGGTGCAAGAACATCTGACATTATACGTAAGTTTAACTGTCCTGAATCAACAGTACGATCGCTGCGCAAAAACAAAGATAACTTGGCTATTTCTGTGAAAGTGTTTTCTCGGTTTTCCCCTGCTCACACGCTGGCTGATACTTCACAGCGTAACAGATTGCTTGCAATCATGGAACATTACCTAAATGAATGGGTGATGCGCAAACGGTGGAGGAGAGAGCGAGTAACCAGTAGCCACCACTCCGCACCACTGCCAGGCTACTCAATCCAGTCACAGACTCTCATAACATAAGTAGAATAATATTTGAACCTTTATTAATAGTCAGAAAGTGTTCAATCGTGTTTATTATAATACAGATTATGCATAACCTTGTATGTGTGAATTTTCGGCAAAATATTTTGTATTCTTGGAGGGTTAATGGGAGTTATAAGAAGCTTATGTAACATACCTAAGAACCAATTATACTATTTACATGTATTTCAATATCGTTCATCTCTCGGTTTTTCATCTCGCGGCCGATAGTCCAGTATCAATTACCGTATTTTTGTATCGGTGATGTTTGCCAGCCGTACTGGTACCCACGTGGTCACCGCGTGGCTTGGAGAGTAGAGTAGAGGTAGCGTGGATGATACTGGAGGTCTTGTTGAAACACACACGGCTTGATATAGATTATATATTGACACAACACGACTTGAGTAGATACAGAATATACAGTGACTATGACCTTTGCCTGCCTTGAGAGAGATGACGAAACGACTTGTTGATGGTAGCGAGCTGAGAGATAAGCGACTTGTCAGGGTGGAAGCCGCGGGAGGAGTGATCGAGAAACAAGGGGTGTGGGCTCAGCCGCGGTCAGGAAAGGTTGACTCCAGGTGGACTACGCGCCTATGATTGGTCTGGAGTGACCCGGGAGAATGACGTCACGGGAACAGAGCTGTATGATAGGGTCCGGCTTTGACCTTGACGCCTTAACCGGAATGTGAATTATAGGAAAATTCCCTTACCCTCTCACACACTCTCTCTCTCGGCTAAAACAATGAATATCTTAAAACTAGTTAACAATGATTACAGATATGATATGATACAAATACTTCCCCCTTGGAAGCATACGTCCTCGTATGTCGAGCTAAAGAATACAATCAGAGAGGGGGGACGATGGAATACATTGAATACAATACAGAATACACAATACGACATAAGACATAATAAAAATACATGAGACATGAACAAGAATCAGGATGTAGCCTTTACATAGATACATATATATACATAATTTATACAGTTGGACAGGAATGAAAGGAAAGATGAAAGAAATGGCTAGTAGACTGGACGAGACCGGAGCTGATATTTAGGTGAGGATGAGATGGGGGGTGAAGGTGGCTGACTTTCAACAATGTCAGGAGCATTTTCTGGTAGTGGAGAGGTAGGTTCGAAATCGAAACCAGGATCAACCCGTTTGAGATGGTCTCTATGAACAAAGTTTTCACTGCCTGAACTTAGGTTTCTGAGTTTGAACTTGTGACCGGCCATCTTTTCGATTACACGGTGAGGTCCGTTGAATCAGGGGTCGAGCTTAGAGTGGCGGTCTTGGACTTTGGTGAACACGATGTCACCAACCTCGATCTCGTGCGGTTTAGCGCGCTGATGCTGTTTATGCAGCATAGATTCCTGAGAGGTGGTGAGTCTGTCACGGACAGACATATGAATGCGCTGGAAAGCTGAAACGCGATTCTGAACATAATCGTCAACGTTGTATAGAGGACGAGGGTCAGAGGAGAGAAACTCATATGGGAGTCTTTTGTTATAAAATGAAATGTGGAGACTCGTTGATCGATGAGTGAATCGCAGCGTTAAGAGAGCATGCGACTAGGGGAATGTGATCATCCCATGAAGAGCTTGAATTGGCAATGAAGCGTAAGATGTCGAGAATTCGAGGGTTTGCTCTCGACTTTTCTGTTCGCTTGAGGGAAATATGGAACAATGTTGCACTTTTTAATTTGAAATGACTCGCAAACAGCTTTGAGGATGGCATTGTTGAATTCGGTGCCATTATCTGATAGAAGTACTTTAGGAGATGCATATCGGCATATGACTTCATCTATCAGTGCTCGTGCAACTGAACGTGCAGATTTTTCCTTGAGAGGAACCAAGATGCTGAAGCGTGAAAAACTATCGATACAGACGAGCAAATAGTGAAAACCGTTCTCCGTCAGAGGGAGTTTCAAAATATCGACTGACAGACTGTCCCAAGGAGCATGAGGGATAGGATATGGGAGGTTCGGAGACTCATGATGGAGAAAGGGACGATGCTCAGCGCATGAAGCGCATAAGAGACAATGACGGGTGATGTCTTTCCTCATGGAAGGCCAGAAATATGATCTTTGAGCCTGTTTGAATGCTCTATCTTTGCCTGGATGACCGGCAAGAGGGGAGTCATGAACGTGATACAAGATAATAGGGACAAGAGCTTCTGGAATGACAAGCTGAGATGCATGATGTAATGAATCGTCCTCAGAAATGACAGAACTAGATTTATAGAGGACATCGTCTCGATGCAAAAAGGAATCTGGGGAGAATGGCAAGCTTGGAAGGTTACTGGCATCACCTGATTCAAGATAATAAATGAGACGTTTGCAGAATTGATCAGACCTATGGAGGGATTTGACTTCCTCAAGAGTGAGGAGTGACTGTGAGGTTGTGAGCAGACTGACAGGAGCGACATGACGGGACAGAGCGTCAGCGACAGAATTAGCTTTACCTGGGAGGTACGCGAATGAAGGATTGTACTCTTGAACAGTGAGTTGCCAACGGGCAAATTTTCCGGTTAAACTGGTTCCTTTGAATAACTCTGTGACAGCAAAATGATCGGTTAGAACATGGATCTTATATCTGAGTATGATGTCTCTGAAGTGACGAAGAGATCAAACGACTGCGAGAGCTTCGCGGTGAGTGACACTGTAGTTGCGCTCGGCAGCATTGAGCAGACGACTGGCAAAGGCAACTGCGCGTGATTTACCATTTTCATCTCGTTGCATGAGGACAGAACCGATACCGATGTTTGATGCGTCAGTGCAAAGAATAAACTCCTTATTGAAATTAGGAAATGCGAGGACAGGAGCGTTGCATAAGGCTTGCTTGAGGGTAGCGAATGCTTTCTCGCACTCGTCCGTCCATGCGAATGTTACATTCTTTTTAAACAATGATGTGAGAGGTTGAGCGATTTTACTGAAATCTTTGATAAATTGCCGATAAAATCCTGCAAGGCCAATGAAACTACGAACGTCATCAGCAGAACTAGGAGTAGGAAACTGTGATATCGCATGAATTTTATCGTCAAGAGTGTGGATGCCATTTTTGTCAACCTTGTGGCCTAAGAATTTGATTTCACGTTTGAGGAACTGACATTTACTGAGTTTAAGAGTTAACCCAACCTTTGCAAAACGTGACAGAACGTCTGAGATGGTTTCGAGGTGTTCGGGAAGATCCTTTGATGCGACTATCACATCGTCTAAGTAACAAAACACCGAAGAGCCTAAGAGGCCAGAGAGAACTGAGTTCATGAGACGCATGAAAGTTAAGGGACTATTACGTAAACCCATGGCCATACGTTTGAAAGCGTACTGGCCAGATGATGTGGTGAAAGCAGTGTAGTGCCGTGAACTTTCTTCTAGCTCGACCTGGAAGAAACCAGACTGAAGGTCGAGGGTGGAAAATACACTGTTTGAATCTCCTATTGACTGGAGAAGATCAGACAAGATTGGCATAGGGAATCGATCGGGTATCGTCGCGGCGTTTAAACCACGGAAATCGACGACTACTCTCCACTCACCATTGGACTTAGGGACTAGAAACAGCGGGGCATTGAATGGTGATGCCGCTGGCTCTATGATATCCTCGTCCAGCATGCTTCTGACAGTGTCGTCCATTAACGTCCTGCGGCTGTGTGGGATGCAATAAGCCGGGACGTAGATGGGTGTCGAGCCTGGGGTGAGGTGGATGGAATGACGAACAGCATCGGTCTTGCCCAGAGGTTCACCCGGAAGAGAGACACATGAACTGAAAGTCGATAAGAGGGCAAGTAAATCTGTTTTTGTTTCAGGAAAATCAACATCACCAATATGCTGGTCAAGAAGAGGAGGAGGAGAATCTGAGGCAATTGATGAAGACATGGATGTGTGACAAGGAGATGAGGTGACAGGGGTGACAGGGGCAGGATAAGGGAGAGCTTCGCCTAAAGTCACGCCAGATTGAAGGGATATAGGGTGATTCGAGAGATTCTGAATGGCAATACAGCAAGAACTATCCTTGTCTAGGGTAGAAAGAACTGACTCGAGAGCGACACCATTCACTCGGGCAGAGTCGGGCAAACATAAGATGTCTGTCCCGGGGGGCACACCTTTGACGACGACGCGCACCAAACAGAGGTGGGTCTGTGTGACTACCACAGAGGAGGTCAACACAGCTTTCCTGAGTCTGGTGTTCGAGAGGACGTCAGACAGTGTTGTAGGAGAAGAGGGATTGTCAGTGTCGCTGTGCAGCGCTTCGCTAGGCGAGTCGGCTGGCATAGATGATAAGACAGGATCAGGGATTACTGAGGGTGTCTCGAGCGATGAGGGAGGGACATGAGATGAGTCCTGAGAAGGCGTGTGCATGACAACGTAGACATCAGATGGTGGCGGTGACTCAGGGAAGGGTGAGGCAGAGATGAAGGTGCCATTCTGGGCGATTTGATGAATAGAAGGGAAAAGTGAGATGTTGAAGTGAGACATTGTATGGTATCCTATCAATATTTCAGCTGCAAAACATACATCATCCATGACATAGAAAAAATCTGAGATAGAAGGTTCAAGTGGAGACAAACAGACACTGAAGAGAACCTTTCTATGAGGTATGACAACGTTTCCAGAAATACCACTAACAGTGATGTCTGGTGGATAACTCTGAAACTTGTGCCTTGAGGCGGCAGAGAGCTTTTCAAAAACATGAGTTTTAATGATGTTGACTGAGGCACCAGAATCGAAAAATGCACGGCATTTGTGAGAGGCTAATTTGACGTCAGCAGTCAGACCTTGGAAAAATCCGGAGGATTTAACAGGGACACATGGGAGAGGCACTGTCTGTGTATCCGCGAAAACAACACGTTTATGAGATGACTTACTACCTGCGGTCTTTAGAATGGATTTGAGTGTTACTGAGGAGGTGCGAGGCTCTGGCGCGAATCGTTTCCCGAAGATTGAGAAGACTGTATTTGTTGCTGGAAAAGGCGACATTCCTCAAGTGAGTGACCGCGTTTATTATGAAGGGAGCAGAAGGCATTACTGTTGAATTTATGATAACCTCTTTCGTCAAGCATTACTCGACAGTCCGCTGAGATGTGACCTTTGAGTCCACATCGGTAACATGTTACCTTTCTCGAGTCACGGGAGGATGAACGGTGACGAGAATGAGAGCGTTGATCAGAACGTGACAAATGAGTGTTTGAAGGTGGAGATGGGCTCTGAGGGGCTGAGCTTCGGTGAGAAAATGGGGTCTTGATTAAGGAATGCGGTGACTGAACTAAACTTACTGGCTGAGGAACAGGTGGCGATTTCTCTGATATTTTCTTGCACAGATCATACAAGAAATTTTCCTTACTGAATTTAATGTCGCTTGCAACGGTGAAGGTTGATGAATCGAGCTGAACAAGGAACAAGAAATATGACATCAGGCGTTTGAAATCAGTAGAAGATATATTGCCGTCTGTGTCGATCCACTGAGAGGATTTCATTTGATCTGTTAATTCAGCACTGAGAGAGGATGCAATATTCTCTGCCTTATACACATCATGAGTAGAACGAGCAATATTAGTGAGAGTTTGAGCAATTTTGAGGAAGGAATGAGTTGCACCTAATTTTGAGTGACCAGAGAAATGAGAAATTAATGCTGTGGTGAGTTCATCATATGTAGAAAAACTGAGGAATTTATCGGTTTTTATGAGTTTTCCCGCAAGACTAGATGGGTCATGACAAATCCGTGATTTTAAAATGGCAAATTTTTCCACGTCAGAATGAGCTGAGCGACGTGTACATTCATCATTTACACGGCGGACAAAGGCTTGGACTGATTCAGAGTTAGTACCAGAAAAAGGAGGAATTGAGACATTATCAGATATGAGAGTAACCTGAGGTGCGGGTGTGTGAAGTGACTGGTCGTTAGACATCGTGATCACGTTGAGGAAATACACAAGGAAACAGAGAAACACTGAATGTACACAAAATATGTAGAATAATTAGCACAATAAAGAGAAAAATATAATAAGAACTAAGGTACTTAACTAGCAGAGGACCAAGGAGGTGGAACACGTGGGCGCTGACTGGTCACGTGGTGAATGGGCGTATTTCTGGGCTGCGACACATGGTGAAGAGCAATGGGCGTCTTGAGGGCGGAGACACGTGGTGAGGGCGTGGAGAACTTGTTTGAGGGGCCACGTGGTGATGGGTGATGACCGTCTTGAAGGGACACGTGGTGAAAAGGCGATGGGCGTTTTGAGGGCGTCTTGAGGGCGCCACGTGGTGATGCGTAGGCAGCGAAGATGGCGCGCCGCGAACAAAATGGAGATAGAGGTGATGGGCGTCTTGAACAGCAGGGCGAGGAGGCTTGTACTCACTCGGAACAGATGCTACTGCAGGAGGGCGACGAAGGAAGCGACTGCAGGGCGTAGAGGAGAACACGAGGTGGGCGAGGCAAGGGCGTTTGTGTAGAGTCACTTACTGGCAGAACGATGCACGGAGGAAGATGAAGCTTGATAATTCGTCGCTTGGAAGGACGAATTCCACCGTTGCACACCAATTGTATCGGTGATGTTTGCCAGCCGTACTGGTACCCACGTGGTCACCGCGTGGCTTGGAGAGTAGAATAGAGGTAGCGTGGATGATACTGGAGGTCTTGTTGAAACACACACGGCTTGATATAGATGATATATTGACACAACACGACTTGAGTAGATACAGAATATACAGTGACTATGACCTTTGCCTGCCTTGAGAGAGATGACGAAACGACTTGTTGATGGTAGCGAGCTGAGAGATGAGCGACTTGCCAGGGTGGAAGCCGCGGGAGGAGTGATCGAGAAACAAGGGGTGTGGGCTCAGCCGCGGTCAGGAAAGGTTGACTCCAGGTGGACTACGCGCCTATGATTGGTCTGGAGTGACCCGGGAGAATGACGTCACGGGAACAGAGCTGTGTGATAGGGTCCGGCTTTGACCTGACGCCTTAACCGGAATGTGAATTATAGGAAAATTCCCTTACCCTCTCACACACTCTCTCTCTCTCGGCTAAAACAATGAATATCTTAAAACTAGTTAACAATGATTACAGATATGATATGATACATTTTACGGCTTACAAGACGCACTTTTTTTCCTAGAAAATACCATGTAAAATACCTGTGCGTCTTCCAAGACGAATGTTGTTGTATTGGCTCACCCGATAGGGACGTGGATTTGTATGATGTCATTACATTATGAGGTTAACTTAAGTAACTATTCAATTTAGTCTTTTATATGATATAACCTCAGTACTTACTGGTTACAAGTATTTCCAATACCATAAACCTTCCTGGAGCCAAGCCACAAGCCCAAATGCGAGCCATATGTCTGTTGTTTATTGTGCCAGCTGGTGGCACAGTGAAAGATGTATAGTATATTTACCAACCACCAACTAGTATTGCCATATGGACAAGATCGGACGAGTGATGAATATAAACAAACTCTTATGTCGGGGACCACTGTGGTACCACAGCCTATGCGATCCCAACAAATCCCCAACCACAACAACAACTGTTTCAGTGTGTGTGTATTTACCAACGGTAGTTGTAATTATCTAGTTGTACATTTGTGGTGAGTGCTGAGACAATAGATAGTTTAAGAAAAGGTTACATAAATTCATGGATATGGTGAAGCTGTTTTTGTGTGAGAATGACTTAATTTGTATTTTCTCAACATTTCTCTCCATTAGGGTGCGTCTTCCAAGATGCAGCGTCTTGTAAGCCGTCAAATACGGTATGCACGAGATGACCGTTCTTACTGTATATATATATATATATATATATATATATATATATATATATATATATATATATATATATATATAATTATCTTGTTTCTTGATATCTTGTTTAATAAGTGAGAGTTTCATTGAACTGAGCGGGCAATAATGTGAAGTATTGTTTGAGTTTTTCTTCATCGTCTTCCAACTCTTGCATAAGATGATATTTACCAAACTTTGCCCTTGGCAAATTTATTTCATGCACACATTTCTCTTTTATTCATTAGTTCTAGAGTTAGCAGTAATAGTTCTTCTTCGTCTTCTTCCTCCTCCTCCTCCTCAAAAAACTGTGGAGTACCGTCTTCCATGGCTGCACCCACTGAATGATGTGACACTTGTTTGAAAACAAAGTTTGGCGGTATCGCTTCCAGTGTGAATATTCACGTAGCAAGCATCGCCAGCGTTTGTCTGCGGCATCCCGTGCATAGCGTAGCTTCGCTCCTGGTGTGCATCCACCTTAAAAGTATTAGAGGAAGTGTCAAGACACCCGAGATCGTCAGCAAAGGGGAAGTCCGACCTGGGGACATTTGTGGCCCCCTCCCCAGATGGGGACTTCGAGGCTGGGTGTGGTAAAGCCATTTTAAATTTTGATTTGAAGAGAGTGAAAGTGTAAGCTGTAGTAATGTTATGTAGGTAGTAGAAGAAGTTGTCTTTAGAGGGCAGGCTGCAGTTGCTCTCTTGTGTAAATGAGACACTAAGGGAACCGTGAAGAGAGGACACGGGGAATCACTCAGTCTGCAGCACCGCCTACATCCCCATAAGTACCTCTCCTGGAGTATTTCACCAGGCGGCAGGTGTCTACTGCCTACTCCATGATAAAAATATGATGAGAAAAACCATAACTACAATTACCAGACCAAAACTGGAATATGCAGAAGTAATATAGTTCCCGCACAAGAAAAAACATGTGTTGAAATTAGAAAGAATACAGAGAATAGCAACTAAGATATTATAGTTCAAACGAGTGGATGGTGAGGTGGCGGATGGATTTCAATATTGACAAGTATAGAGTAATGAATGTTGGTAGGAAAAATCCTCACAAGAGGTACAACATAAGCAAGGTAAAACTGAATAGATCAGAGTGTGAGAGAGATTTGGGTGTACAGGTTAGCTTAAACCTCCATCCCATGAAACAATGTATTGAGACTAGAAATTGGGCTAATAGAGGCTTTGCACGTGACGTCACCGCGCTAAGATCCACATGGTGACGGTCAAAACATTGTAAACAAACCACAGGAGCATGTTTTTTTTTACTATTTATAACACTGTAATAGTAGTGACAGTCAACTAGGACTATGCCTGACACCTCAAGCTGCTCCTCTCCTTCCTCAACTCATCCCTCCTCCACCTCAAACCACATCTCCCCAGCCTGAGCTTCAGCCCCATGCCACACAGCCAGCTGCCTCTGCCCTCACTGGGCAGTGCATGCCTTGAGCCTCCTACGGCACCTTCACAGGCCCAGCATGCATCGGATCTCTCCTCATCAGTCTTCATTATGGGATTAGCACCACTTGCACTTAAATCAATCAACCTTCTCCTAACAGGTTCTAGCCTTCAAGAAAGCTTCCTCCAGTGCTTGTCAGCACTATTCTCATTCTTCACATCACTCACTTCATACTCTGGAACGCCCAGTCCCTGTACTGGAAACTTCCAGTCTTTAAAACCACGCTGTCTTCCTATTCACCTCTTGTTGTTGGTGTCTGTAAGACGTGGCTCACTGATGCATTCTCCCCTTCCTTCCCCAAATATTCTTCTTACAGAGTGGACAGGGGGGCAGGCGGAGCAGGAGACGACCTGCTACTGCTTTTCCACCAATAGCTCTTCTAGCCTTCTCACTGTCAATCCTTTCCCTGGAGATAGACTAGAGTACCTGGGGGTGACTATTACCTTCAACTCAGGGCCTCTTCAGATCCTCTTGATTTACAACCCATGCCTGGATATCTCCCTTCAGGAGTTCCAGCATTTGTTTTCACAGCTTTCCTCCCCAGCTTTAATAATGGGTGATTTTAACGCCCATCACGACTTCTGGGAACCAGCCCTCCCCAGGAGCCGAAGAAACCGTTCAGGTCTGTCCCTCTCGACCTCCCTGGTAAACAGTACAACTTTCTCTCTTCTTACACCGCCTGGCCTCCCTACCAGGACTGATCCAGTTTCAGGGAATCCCTCTACCTTGGACCTTTGCCTGGGGAATGGCCCCCTCCTCCTCACCACTGGCCCTTACATGGGGAGTGACCACCTTCCTGTTGTAATCTCCTTTCCTTCAATACCAACACCCCCCCCCCCCACATCATCACGCAGACCTCGTTGGTCCTTTAAAAAGGGAGGCTGGGGCTCTTTTCAAAAAGAGATTAATTCAATAACTCTTCCCAACATCCTCCCTTCACAAAACCAAGTTCAATACCTTACGGATACCTTGTGGGAATGTGGGGTTCTTGGGTGAAGACAAAATACAATGATTTACACAATAAACAAGGTGACAGAATCACTAACACAACCTAACAATGACCTATTGACAAAATACAATGATTTACACTAAAAACAAGGTGTAAGGATCACTAACATAACCTAACAATGACCTATTGACAAAATACAATGATTTACACTGTAAACAAGGTGCCAGAATCACTAACATAACTTAACAATGACCTATTGACAAAATACAATGATTTACACGATGAACAAGGTGCCAGAATCACTAACATAACCTAACAATGACCTATTGATAAAAAAAAATTATTTACACTGTAAACAAGGTGCCAGAATAATTAACATAACATAATAATGACCTATTGACAAAATACAATGATTTACACTATAAACAAGGTGCCAGAATCACTAACATAACCTAAAAATGATCTATTGACAAAATACAATGATTTACACTGTAAACAAGGTGCCAGAATCACTAACATAACCTAACAATGACCTATTGACAAAATACAATGATTTACGTTATAAACAAGGTGCCAGAATCACTAACATAACCAAACAATGACCTATTGACAAAATACAATGATTTACGCTATAAACAAGGTGCCAGAATCACTGACATAAACTAACAATGACCTATTGACAAAATACAATGATTTACACTATAAATAAAGTGCCAAAATCACTGACATAATCTAACAATGACCTATTGACACACAATGCACTGATGGTCACAAAACCTAGCGTGTGGCTACGAAAAAAATTGGTGTCTGCATCTTGACCAACCCCCGATTTTAGGTCATCGAAAACATTTGATAGTCCGAGCCCTAAGGACCTACAACATGTTCAGGACACCACCTCAGCCACAACCTACCAGGCCACACTCCCTCATCCCACCATGGAAGGACATCACCAGTATGGTCGCTCTTTATGTATCAGATCTTCCATCCAGCAAGCACCCTAGCTGCAGCACTGTTCCTTCAGCTCGACCACGCCAGATATCATAGCCACCACAAGATATACACAGAGATCCCATCACCATCCCTACCTTCCACAGCTGCTGCCATATATGACTCTCAGAAGACCATCTGCAAGACCTGGAGGCTGCCCCCGAAACCGATGTGGTTACTGCTGAGCTGTTTGCCATCAGTCAAGCTCTCATATATCTACACATCACCTACACCAGCTGCCAGACAGTCGTCTATACAGACTCACGCTCGTCGCTGCATCTCCTCCGCTTGCGCCATCCGTTAACATCAACAAATTTAGTACACAGTGTACAACAGACCCTCATCAACCTCACTATACAAGGATGGGAAGTAACCCTTCAGTGAGTGCCTTCACATAGAAACATCAAAAGGAATGAAATAGCTGCTGCTGCTGTCAAGATGGCCCTAACAGTGGTAAACATCACTCCTCTCCTGCTGCCTCTCTCCACAGCAAAAAGACTCATCTCACGAACGTGCCACTCTACCTGGGACAACACACTCAACAATGCCCTCCGTGCCACCTCTATGGGATAATATCGTAAATCCACAACCATGGATAAGGCAAACGTGCCGAGTATTAGATGCTGCTCTAGCCCACCTCCACCTTGGACACACACAACTCTCGGCTCACTTATACCGCTTACGCCCGTCACCCGAAGCGACCCGATCCCTACTGCCCATGGTGCAGGAATGTGGAGAAAACAATCGAACACTTCATGCTGCAGTGTCCCCACTCGTATTCCCACCGAATACTTCTAAGAAGCCAACTCCTCGCCCTAAACATCACCACCTTCGACCTGCCCATCCTGCTGGGGGCGGTGGGCGTCCATCCCTCACGAAAATCTGCTATCATGAGTGTCATCTGCCTGACCTGCGCCTTCCTCAGGAAGACAGGGGTGGGTCTCTCCCTCTCTCTCTCTCTACCTCATTTCCATAATAAGGATACTGTTACGTATATTTTCCTTGTTCCATATACTAAAAAAAAATTAAGGTATGGGTATAAAAGGGTATAGTTAACATTCGTATCTATATACAATTCCATACGTAAGAGAGAGAGAGAGAGAGAGAGAGAGAGAGAGAGAGAGAGCGCGAGCCAGCGAGCGAGGGAGGGAGGGAGGGAGGGAGGGAGGGAGGGAGGGAGGGAGGGAGGGAGGGAGGGAGAGAGAGAGAGAGAGAGAGAGAGAGAGAGAGAGAGAGAGAGAGAGAGAGAGAGAGAGAGAGAGAGAGAGAGAGAGAGAGAGACGGGAGACAGGGAGAGTGGGAGAGCAAAGCGAGAGAAGGCATCTGAGCAGCAGTTCTTACACATTTTTAGCCCCGCTCAGAATACTGAGTCGTGCGGCTGGCAGCAAACTCGCCTCCTGCTCATGCGCAGAGGGTGCGGGACTTCAGGCGTTTACATGTAGTGTCAAGTCGACTTGATAAAACGCAAAATCTGAGCAAGTATGAACCAGATTTGGGCAAATCCACCCAAAATACGAATTTCTGCATTTGCCCTGTGATCAAACATCCAATCAGGGCACAGCAACTTCCCAACTTCATCCAGAAAGACACTCAACGGGATAATATTTTGAATAAATAAGAGGAAAGTAAGGTGTTTGAGACCATAACAGTTGTTGAAATACATAAGATTTATAATATATATATATATGTTGTTTTTGATATAAAAGAAAACCAAAAACAAGCATAAAGCTTGAAATATATTAGAGAATTGTTGAAAATAATGAGACGTGGGCCTCTGTGTGGGTGGAGCGAAGCGGATGTGTGTGCTTTCATGAGAAAGAATCAGGGTATATATTTCGAATAAATCAGAGGAAAGTAAGATGTTTGAGACCATTATAGTTGATCGTCTACATAAATTTTATATTATATATGCTGCTTTTAATATAGAAGAACACCAAAGACAAGCAAAAAGATTGTAATATATTAGAGAATTGTAGAAAATAACGAGATGTGGCATTCAGTCCAGTGTGAGTGTTGATGTTTTAATACATTATGTGGTTGTGGCTTCGACGGATTATTGTTTTCTTATTTCAAATGATGAGTAAAAAGCATATTATATTGTTGAAACTTTTTCATCAAATTAAAGTAAGAAATAATATGTTTGAATATTGCACAAAAATATTTAAGCCATAGAAAGAGTTTGAATAATGAAGACAGATCCAAGATCGAACATAAGACATCACACCCTCACACTGTGCCAGCGAGGCTGTTTCCCCGAGTCTCTGGGTGCAGAGCGAGGGGAGCGTAGCTTCATACGGAGAAAATCATGATAAGAACATAATAAAATAAGGAAGCTACAAAAGGTCCGGAGACCTGCACTAGGTAGTTTCTGTTAATCCTATCCCCCCTCATTACCTACACCTACCTCCCATCCCCATCCATGAAGTCGTCTAGTCTTCTCTTAGAACTCTCTATTGTCTTTGCACTAACTACCTGCTGACTGAGTCTATTCCAATCATCTACCACCATATTTGTAAACCAATTTCTGCCTATTTCTTTATTAAATCTACATTTTTCTAGTTTGAATCCGTTATTTCTTGTTCTATCCTGACTACTGATCGTAAGAACTTTTCCTACATCCCCCTTATTAAAACCCTTCACCCACTTAAATACTTCAATCAGATCTCCCCTTACTCTACGTCGCTCCATTGAGTGCAATTTCAAAAGCTTTAGTCTCCTTTCGTAGCTAAAATTACGAATCCCTTCTATCATTTTGGTCATCCTTCTCTGCACTGACTCTAACAAAATTATATTCATTCTATAATACGGTGATCAAAACTGCACTCCATAGTTGAGGTGAGGTCTGATTAACGCTAATACAGTTTCAAAATAAACTCAGCACTTCTACTTTTAATACTTCTAGTAATGAATCCTAACAACCTATTAGCCCTATTTATAGCCTCAATGCATTGTTTTCTGGGACGGAGGTCTGAGGTAACCTGAACACCCAAATCCCTCTCACATTCTGACCTATTCAGCATTACCCTGTTTATATTGTACCTGTTTTGAGGAATTTTCCTACCAATATTCATTACTTTACACTTGTCAATATTAAAATCCATCTGCCACTTAACCACCCACTCGTTTAACCTATCTAGGTCCCCCTGCAAGTCTTTTACATCAGACTCTGATTTAATAATCCTGCCTATCTTAGAATCATCAGCAAATTTACTAATATCACTACTAATCCTATTGTCTAAATCGTTAATGTATATTATGAATAATAATGGCCCTAATACAGATCCCTGTGGCACTCCACTTGTTACCCATCCCCAATTAGACTTGAAACCATTAATTGTGACTCTTTGCTGCCTATTGCTTAACCATGTTCTAATCCATCAGAGAACATTCCCATCAATCCCATGTGCTCTAACCTTACTTATGATATCTATTTCGAATAAATTAGAGAAAAGTAAGATGTTTGAGACCATTACAGTGTTTATAATTCAAAAGATTTATATTATATATGTCGGTTTTAATATATAAGAAAACTAGCATTAAGATTGAAATATATTAGGAAAATTGTGGCAACAACACACTTGACCATCTCCTTAAAATCGTGTTCGCGAAAACAATTAAAAACATTAGGAAGTTTGGCTACACATGTAAACGGCTTTTGAGTGGAGAGGGGTATCTTGAGTGAACCCACACCGGTCAGCTACCACGCCTGTGATCACCTCGCAGGACACCACCAGGGCGAATAGGGTCCAATAAACCGTCACAACCCTAAAACACCACCAACAAACAAACAATTGATATCTTCTAAATTAACATCACATAACATAACTTAAATCAACCAAACTTTAACCTACATTGACAAATAACAGAACCTTGTTCAAACCAAACAAAACTTTACCTTATTCCCGAAGAGAAGGTCGCACAGAAAACATTGAATATTTATCTAACTAAGATTTTGCGACAAATGTAGTAAAGAAAACCTTCTCAGAATACATCAGGTAATGTAAACATACAACTCTGAATTCTCTAGAGCATTCTGGCGAATTAAGTAAATAAAACACCAGGGGCTTCATATGGATCACATGCCCCTAAGATACCCAGCTTTACATGGTATCTGTGCAATTCCTCACTTGTAAGGTGTTTGATGTGCTCACTGACTATCAAATTTTCTGCTGACATGGTCAATCATAAGATTACAATGCTGGAAAGGTCTCATAGCTGTATTGTTTACACATTCTGTGTTTATGTCCCTTGACCGTCAGTGTGGCGGACGGGTCACATGACTGCAAAGCCTCTATAGGATGTTAGGATTCATTGCTAGGAGTATTAAAAGCAGAGGTTATTCTGAAGTTGTATTTGGCGTTAGTCGGACCTCACCTCGACTATGCAGTACAGTTTTGGTCCCCGTATTATAGAATAGATATAGGATTGTGAGAGTCAGTGCAGAGAAGGATGACCAAAATGATAGAGGGGATTCGTAGTTTTAGTTATGACAGGAGACTGAAGCTTTTGAAATTACACTCACTGGAGAGGCATAGAGTAAGAGGAAATCTGATTGAAGTATTTAAGTTGGTGAAGGGGTTTAATAAGGGGAAAGTAGGAAAGGTTTTTATGATCAGTAGTCAGGATAGAACAAGAAGTAACAGATTCAATCTAGAGAAATGTAGATTTAGTAAAGAGATGGGCAGAAATTGGTTTACAAATACAGTAGTGTGATAGATGATTGGAACAGACTCAGTTAGCAGGTAGTTAGTGCAGAGATGATAGGGAGTTTTAAAAGAAGACTAAATGGCTTTATGGAGGGGGATGAGAGGTGAATGCAGGTATTAAGGGAGTATTGGAGTAACAGGAACTACCTAGTGCAGGCCTCCGGGTCTTTTGTAGCTTCCTTATATTCTTATGTTCTTAATCAATTAAGATGGTGCCAGAATTGGAAAACCTAACATATGAGGAAAGATTAAATAGAAATGCATTTAAGAACACTAAAAGAAAGAAGAGTAGGAGACTAAATTACATTATATAAATTGATGAACAACCAGGAAAAAAACAGATAGAAAAGATCTAATATTGAGAAGAAAAGGAGAGGATAGATATTTGAGGGAACATAAGAAAAATTACAAAAAGAAATTTGCTTGAACACAAAAAAGTACATCTTTCCACAAAGAACAGATACTTGGAATGGATTCAAGGAAAAGGTGATAATGGCAAATAATGTACATCAACTGAAAGAATAACTGGACAAATATAGATACAGAGACAGGACCACATCAGGATAGATGAGGTTCTGTATACTACAGCTAGGTTAAAACACACACACACACACACACCCACACAAGGAAGAGTTCCGCATGATTGGAAAAGGGCGAACATCGTGACACACCCGGTGGTCTAGTGGTTAGGACGCTCGCCTCACAAGCGAGAGGTCACGGGCTCAATCCCCGCGCCGGGTAGGAGACATATGGACCAAGTCTCTTATAAGTGTGTGGTCCCTGTTCACCAAACAGTAATGAGGTACCTGATCTCAGACGGAGTTTGTGACCCGCTTTCAGGGGGGAGAAAACAAATCTCCCATAAATAAAAAATATACGGCCTCCTTGCTAGTACAGTGGTAGCGCACTGGCCTTGCATTCACTTGTTCGGCAGATCGGGTCCTCGCCCGGGCTTGTGATGCTAAGTTGTTTACTGGGAGGAACTGCTGTGGTCGGGCACCACAGTGGTGCAGCGGTGGTCCACCGTGGCTGTGAGGCATAGACCTCTAAACAAAAACCAAGTAACCAAGTATATTCAAAGGAGGAGATTCTCAAGAGCCATCAAACTATAGACCAGTATCACTGACAAGTGTGGTAGCCAAAATATGCGAAAGAATAATAAAAAACAAATGGTCTAAATTTTTGGAAGATAACGAAATGCTTATGAATTGTCAATTTGGCTTCAGAAAGGGTAGATCCTGCACCACAAATTTGCTGTGTTACTATTCAAGAGTAGTTGATATAATACAGGAAAGAGATAGATGGGCAGATGGTATCTATCTAGACCTAAAGAAAGCCTTTGATAAGGTGCCCCACAGGAGACTTCTATGGAAATTGGAGAAGATGGGAGGTGTTAGAGGAAAGCTGCTGAAATGGATGGAAGACTTTTTGGCCGGCAGAGAAATGCAAACGGTGATAAGGGACCAACCATCAGGGTGGAGCATGATAACCAGTGGGGTTCCACAGGGGTCAGTGCTTGCGCCAGTCACGTTTCTTGTATTCATAAACGACAGGGTAGAGAATGAAACCAGTTATGTGAGTCTTTTTGCTGACGATGCAAAACTTCTGCGTAGAGTGAAGGATGATGATGATTGCGAGGAATTGCAAAGTGACCTAGATAAGGTATGTAATTGGAGTAGCAGATGGCAAATGGATTTTAACAATGGCAAATGCAAAAAGATTGAATTTGGTAAAAGCAGCAAAAGGTGCAGTTTCAACTATAAGCTAGGACATGAGACAATAAAAAAGGCAACAGATGAAAAAGATTTGGGAGTGATATTTTCAGAGGATTTATCTCCGGAAAAGCATATCAATAAGATAACAGGCGAAACCCTCAATCTTCTGAAGAACATAAGAACTGCCTTTGCCTATCTAGATGAAGAAATGATGAGGAAGATAATCACTACAATGATTCGCCCTAGATTAGAATATGCAGCAGTAGCTTGGTCACTACATGAAAAAAAGCACATCAAAAAGCTGGAACGTGTTCAAAGAGCAGCAACAAAGATGATTCCAGAACTTCAAGATCTGCCATACGAAGAGAGACTAGCCAAGATGCAGCTTCCAACCTTGGAGAAGAGACGCGAGAGAGGCGATATGATTGCATTGTTCAGATTAGTGAATGGAATGGAACAAATAGACAGAGAAGATCTACTTGTTCTAAACGAAAGAGATACAAGAGGACACGGAAGGAAACTAAAATCTGCCACCTGTAGAAGAGATATCAAGAAGTTCAGCTTCCCTCAGAGAAGCATTAGGACGTGGAATGGACTGGAGGGCAAGGTGGTGTGTGCTAGAAACGTTCTTAATTTCAAGAAAAAGTTAGATGAAAGCAGTCATGGAGACGGGACAGTACGAGCTTAGCTCCTCTCTCGTAAGTGACAACTAGATAAATACAACTAGGTAAACACACGCACGCCCGCCCGCCCGCCCGCCCGCCCGCGCACACACGCGCACGCACACGCACACACACGCACGCACGCACGCACACACACACACACACACACACACACACACACACACGGAAAATTGAAAAGTACGGAGGAATTGGAGGAAGACTACTTAAGTGGATGGAGGATTATCTTCATGATAGAGAAATGAGAAAAGTAATATGTGACCAGTGTTCGTCTTGGCTCAAGATAACTAGTGGTGTCCCCCATTATCTGTGTTGGGACCATTAATGTTTGTGATTTACGTAAATGACTTGAGTGATGACGTTGATAGTTACATAAACCTATTTGCGGATGATGCAAAATTAATGAGGAAAGTTGAAAATGTGAATGACTATGATGCTGCAAAATGATTTCAACAAGATCAATAGTTGGAGTAAATCATGGCATGTGGAATTTAACTTGAGTAAATGTAAGGTGATGGAGTTTGGTAAGAGTAAAAAGAGAGTGCGATATGATTATGAGATGAATGGTGTCAGGTTGGAGAAATCAAAAGAAGAAGTGGGTTTGGGAGTGACTGTTACAGAGGACTTGACTCCAGACAAACATATTGACAAAATTGCTGGAGGGATGATGAATTTATTAAAGAGGATGAGAGTGGCGTTTTCGTATCTGCATGAAAGGATGATAAAGAAGATTTTGACTTCTGTGGTACGACTGATATTGGAATATGCGGCAGTCGTGTGGTCTCCCCATAAAAAGAAAAATATTGCAAGGTTAGAAAGAGTTCAGAGAGCAGTTACGAAGATGGTTCCTGAGATGGGCACTTTAACCTATGAAGAGAGATTGAAAAAATTAGAAATCACTACACTCGAGAAGAGAAGGGAAAGAGGTGATTTGATAAATGTCTATAGAATGGTGAATGGTATTGAGGATATGGATGAAGAAGACTTTTTACCCTTGGATACACAGGGTACAAGAGAACATGGTTTAAAGTTGAAAAAGGAAAACTGTACAAAGGACAAGAAGAAGTATAGTTTTCCTCATAGAGTTGTAAATGAATGGAACGAGTTCAGCAAGGAAGTTGTGAAGGCTAGGACTGTGCATGCTTTTAAGAAGAAACTAGATAAGGGATACAGACGGGATACCATGAGATTACTCCCTTCCCGTAAACCACAACTACGTGCGCGCACACGCGCACGCAGGCGCCCCCCCCCCCCTCCCCCTCACACACACACACACACACATTCATACACACAAATAAACACACACGTGCATACACACACACACACACACACACACGGGACAATATGAGATTACTCCCCTCCCGTAAACCACAACTAGGTAAATACACACACACACACACACACACACACACACACACACACACACACACACACACACACACACACACACACACATTCATACACACAAATAAACACACACACACACACACACACACACACACACACACACACACACACACACATACACATACACACACACACAAATACATACACACACACACACACATACACACACACGCACGCACACATACGCACGCACACACACACACGCACATATTCATACACACAAATAAACACACACACACACACACGCGCGCGCGCGCGCGCGTGCACACACACACACACACACACACACACACACACACACACACACACACACACACACACACACACACGCGCGCGCGTGCACACACACACACACACACACACACAAATAAGGAAGAGAAAATGTTTATGCCCTATTTTACTTAACCCTCACTTTCGTATATTTGTGCTAACATTAGTTACAAGTTTTCACTAATGCACTTCTGAGTATCCTTAGTAAGATGATGCTGGCCTCAGTTTCTCTAATATCAAATAGTTGTGTCAGGAAATTGAGCAAGAATGAGGTGTAGGTAATCATCGGTTTGGGATCTTTCAGTCTAGTAAGATAGCTGCCGGCCCATCTCTGTTGGCAACAACTGTAGATCCTGGACGCTTACTCTAGTCTTTAGCTCTGTGGTACAATGATTCATATGCACAGAAATTAGTATGTGGGCAGTGAAGATTAGAAAATTGTGTGTTTGTGGTGCTTGACATTTTTTATTTTTGCTTAAAAAACATATCTTTGATGGGGTCTTTCAAACCAAACTGAATATTTATTAATATACTGCATAATTATTTGTCTAGTTCATCAATTTGAAATTATTACAAATCAATAATTTCATATTACACCACTGAATATTGTATCCAATCTTTTTACCAAAAAAAGAAAAGAAAAAATGGTAGGAAATGCACTTGGCTCCCAACCCATATCTAAATAAATGTTTGGTATTAACAACGGAAAGCCTCTTATAAGTCCATTAAAGCATGGCTTTACTGTCCATTATTTTGAAGGCTATAGCATTGCAACTAAGAATTTTAATCCTATCCCTAGTGTACTAACAAAAGTTGTGATGGGAATGTTATTAGTCAGTGTCTATGGTGTCTTGATTCAATGGAGGCCACTTGCTTAACCGTTTGACTGTTGATTACTGGGCCGGCAGAGTGGCACTTGAACAGAAATAATTAATTGTCCAGAAACCACTGACTGCTTCACTTAGCACTTAAAAATAAAGTAATAAAAAAAAATATATATACATATTTTTTTATGCCACAAACTTCTTTTTTACCATAAGCACTCTCTCTTGAAATGATTACCATTCGTGTTTCGTATCTTTCTTTACACTAACTACTACTAAATTCTATTTTTCTCTTATCTGTATCTCATCTCTCTCAATGCAGTTTTCTTTATATATTTCAATAACCTTCACCGATATTTTTCCCTCACTTTTTTTGGGTCATCTTGTCATGCATCCACATCCACATCCAGCTCGCTCTTTTACTATTACCAAGAGATGATCAGAGGGCATTCCTATTGATCCTTCAATGAATTTACATCTATCAGTCTTTCCTTTTCTCACCTATCAATCAGTAAAAAAATTCATTAAAGCTTTCTATTCAGTACTTGTGCATATTCCATTTCAATTAATTTCTTTTGCATACATCTGATATATACTTTCCACCATCACATCTCCAGGAAACACTTTCTATACCATTTATTATCATACTTGTTTCCCAACCAATGTACAGCTAATTTACTATCATCTGTACTAACCAGAAGGAACGAGGCATCAGTCTATAGAATAGAATAATACTAACCATTCATCTACTCTAACTTTCTGTCTACTTAATAAAAATAATGGCTTCCGTCCTCTCTGCAACTTTAATAAACATAAAAAGACTAAAGAAAAATAATTGACTCACTGCTTTGGCCTTTGCTTGTCTCAGGATTGCTTGCCCACCAAGTTCATTTTCAATTTTCAGCTTTACAGGACAGAAGGCCATAGGAATTACTTCAATAGGGATACCCTTTTTCCATTGATCCCCAAGAACCTGAGAATCTTTCCTGTCAAAAAGAAAAGATATCATTACATTAAATTCTTTTATATTTGCACTTTAGGAACAAATGACACTTTTGGTTCTTACAACCAAGTTTTACGTCATTTTCTTGTTAGTGTAGACAGGTTAAGATGTTCTCATTTCAAAAATAGCTTTTAAATAAAGGAAAACAACCAAGGGTAAAAGAGCATATATGTAGCGTACAAGAAAAATCAAGTCATAGTTTTTGGTATGGTGAGGTTGTGAGACAGGGGTATGTGATATCATAATGGTTATTCAATAGATACATAGATGGATGTATCAGAGTTGAATGTCAAAGTAAGAGACATAAGTGCTTAGCTTGGGTTGTTTGTAAATGAGCCAGAGCTGTTTGCAGAGAGTGAGATATTGCAAAAGGTGGTCGATGCTTTTGCTATAGTGTGAAATCAATGTCAGTAAGAGCAAGGGGGAGGTTTTTGAAAGGGGTAGAGAGGAGGTAGTTGATTCTATCAAACCTTGTCAAGTAATGGTGAAAACTAAGGAAGAGTCCAAGACAGAGTAAGTGGGATTACAAATAGTGCAAGTGAGTAGGCTTAAGTACTTAAGAAAATTTTTGTGTAAACATGGGGCATGGAAGGGGAGATAAAAAGGAGTCATAGGGTCAGGGTCATAGGGATCCTGAAGAGGGTTATCAACGGGAAGAATGCTATGTAAATATGGAAACTAGGAGGGGTACAAGAAATAGTGTTATCCTTCTTACATGACATTTCCATCATAGATATGGACATGGGATGCAGTAAAGCAGTGAAATTGATTATATAAGATAACATAAGAACATAAGAAGTGGGGAGAGTGCAAGAGGCCAGTTAATGATCTACACGAGGCAGCTCCTTGAATAATCCAATATTTAGCCATCCCACCTGTCATCCCTATCCATACTCAGATCCAACCGTCTTTTAAGGCTATCTATTGACTCAGCACTTATTACGTATCTACCCAGCCTATTCCAACCGTTCACGACTCTATCTACCTAGGTCTGTCCTGATTCTAAGTTTTTCTAGCTTGTACCCATTTACACGTGTCCTATCCTGATTATTAAATTCTAAAACCTGATCAATGTTTCTCTTATTAATTCATTTTACCCATTTGAAAACCTCAATCATATCCCCTCTTGTCCTCCTCTCTAGGGAGTGGAGATTAAGACGTTTTAACCTATCTTTGTAGGGTAAATTTCTCAGCCCCTGAATCATCTTGATCATTCTTCTCTGGACTGCCTCCAAGGAGCCTATATCCTTCCTGTAATAAGGGGACTAAAATTGAGCTGCATAATCTAGGTGGGATCTAACTAGCGCTAAATACAACCTCAGAATGACCTCAGAACTCCTATTTGTCACACACCTACTAATAAATCCCAGTATCTTGTTGGCCCTATTTCTAGCAATAATACACTGTTCCCTAGGGCGCAAGTCACTGCTTATTTGAACTCCTAAGTCCCTCACACTTTATGACCTTCCTAAGGTATTGTAATTTAATGTGTAGTCTACAGGCCTATTGCCTTTATCTACGCTCATAATGTTACACTTGTTAACATTAAACTGCATCTGCCATTCCTCTGACCATTCATACAGCCTATTTAAGTCATCCTGCAGCATCCTAGCATCATCTAAATTTTTTACCGGTCTTCCTATCTTTATATCATCGGCAAATTTACTGATATCACTGTTTATTTCTGTCTCTAAGTCATTTATATAGATTATGAATAACAACGGTCCTAGTACTGATTCCTGTGGTACCCCACTAGTGACATTACCCCATTCTGATTTCTTCCCATTAATATGTACCCTCTGTTCCCTACTAGTAAGCCATCCCCTAATCCATTCTAGTACCTTCCCACCTATGCCATGAGCCTTGACTTTACTTAATAGTGTCCTATGGGATACTCTGTCAAAGGCTTTACTGAAGTCCAAATAAACTATATCATACTCGTCCCCCTTATCTATGGTTTCAAATACTTTCCTATAGAAGGATAACAAATTTGTCAGGCATGACTTTCCCTTGCTAAAACCATGTTGACTATGTCTAATTAGCTTGTGTTCATCTAAATGTTTTCTAATTGCCCTTGCTATGATAGCTTCTAACATCTTGCCTACCACTGATGTTAAACTGATTGGGCGGTAGTTACTACTTTCTGCCTTATCTCCTTTCTTGAATATAGGAACTACATTTGCCTGCCAAACACAGACCCACAAACATATATCCACAAACACTTACACACACACACACACACACACACACACACACACACACACACACACACACACACACACACACACACACACACACGCACACACACTGGTGAGCATTCGTAGAGGGAGGAGTTATCTGAACCCGCTCCTGACTGGAGGCTATAGAGCTGCAACACATCACATGGAGGAGTGAATTACGGCCACATCAGGACTACCTAGCAAGTTGGTCAAGGGAGGGGAGCAAAATAGTGCCAGATTAAATTAATTTTTAGTGCCTAAATTGAAAAGTGTACACTGGGGCGGTTTGTTTACATTCTGTTGGCAAGATGGCGGAGGGTGGTGGTGGTGTAACCCCAACTGGAGTGACACCAAGGTTTGAGGGTTTTAGGAAGGAGGATGTGGAGGATGGCAGAGAGTTGAATTACAGATTACAGATGAGAAAGATACAACAATTGGAGGAAATGGTAGAGAATATGAGGACCATATGCGAATCTTTCAAAGGAGAACTGGAGTCTGTCAAGAGTGAGCAGAAGAAAGTCACGAAGGAGTTAATAGAAGTTAAGGAAGAGTTGAAAGTAATGAAGGAAGTAAATGGTATACTAAAAGAAGAAAAGAAGAACCTCAATAGCCAACTCAATATGGAGATGACACAAGTCAAGAAGATAAATGAGGAAGTTAACTTGTCAGTTAGGACACTGGAAAAGAAGCAATCTGAATGGATCAAAGAGAGTGAAGTGAAGGGAGAATCTCTGAGGAAGATAATAGAAGATCAACAAAAGGAAAAAGAGCAGGGGATAAAGGAGAAAGTGATTAGTGTAATTAAGAAAAACAGAAACTAGTAAGAGATACGGTGGACAAGATAAAGTGTGTAGTAATCTTTGGTGTTAAGGAAGAAAAAATAGTGAGTAGACTGGACAGAGAAGAAAAGGAGAAGGAGGGAATACATAAAATATTGACAGAAGTTACAGAGGAGCCGGGCCAAGCGGCGAACTTGATTGAAGAATTTTATAGAATTGGAAAATTTGAAGAAGGAAAAGATAGACCTTTAAAGATAAAGTTTGCTACGCAGGTTCAGGCTGAAGAGGTGATAAACGGATCCTGGAAATTAGCTGGAAAGGAGGAATTTGAAGGTATATGGATTAATAAGGATTTGAACGAGGAAGAGAGAAAGCAATTAAAGGATTTAGTCATAGAGGCAAAACAAAAAAACGAGGAGAGGACAGAAGAAGAGAAGAAACAGTTCTACTGGAAGGTCAGAGACCTGAGGTTAATGAAGAAATATATCAGGAAGTAAGAAAAATATGTTATACCAATGTTAATGGACTGATGTCAAAAAGGGCAGAGGTTGATGAGTATCTTGAAAGAGCAAAGCCTGATGTGTTAATATTATGCGAAACTAAGTGGAAAGATGAGTGGCCATTACCAGATATTGGAAAAAATAAGTATGAGGTATGGATGAAAAACAGAGATGGTAAAGAAGGTGGTGGAGTGATGATATTGACGGAAAAAGGTGTCAAAGTGGAAAGAGTGGAAATAAGCAAGAATAAGTCAGAGGTCATAAGGGTTGTTGTAAATAATAGTAAGGGAAAATTAACGACATATGTGGGGGTTTACGTACCGCCCCTGACAAATACTTGGTCAAGAGATGATCATGAGAGAATGTTGGAGGATACAATAAGTGAGATGGACAGGATAGTATCACAAGAAAAGAACGTACTTGTGGTGGGAGACTTTAATTGCAAGGAAATCAATTGGGAAGACAAGACTTTTCAAGCAGGAGAAAATTCATGGAGTAGTAAACTCGTAAATTGGGCTGAGGAAAACCTAATGATTCAATGGATTGACTGCGAAACGAGATTCGGGAAAGGGGAAAAGGCATCAAGATTGGATTTGCTGTTTACCAGTGATGCAGAAGCTATAGGAACAATAAATTATGAATGCCCTGTAGGCAAAAGTGATCATGTGCTAATTGAAGTAGGTCTCAGTATAGAATCTTTAAGGACAAATGAGGAGTACAAAGTGGAAAGATATAGATATTACAAAGCAAACTTCGTAGAAATGAGGAAATACTTTGAAAGTGTAAATTGGAGTTGTTTTGAGGAAGCAGATAATGTACAGGTGAAATGGGATGAGTTTGTCAAGATATACAATATTGCAGTGGACAGGTATGTTCCAAGAGGGAGAATAAATTTGAAAAAGGGTAAAGAATGGTACAATGTTAAGTGTGACAGGGCTAGAAAGTGCAAGGTGAGTGAATGGAATAGATGGAGGAAAATAGAGACGGAAACTGCGTGGAGACGTTATGTGGAAGCTAGAAATGAATGTGTAAGGATTTTGAGGACAGAAAAACAAAATTATGAGAAGGACATTATGGAAAAATGTAGGAGTGACTCAAGATTATTTTATAGACATATTAACGGAAAAATGAAGAAAAGTGAAGGTATAACTGGATTGAAGGTTGATGGAAGAAAATATGACGAGGTACAAGAAATGGCGGAGGTGATGAATGAAAGGTTTCAAACAGTATTTACTGAAGAGAGCGACTTTGACTTGGCAGATGAGGAGTTGACCGGAAAACAGTTGAGAGGAATAGAAATAAGTCAGGAGGAAGTTATGAAATTGATGGAAAATTTGGATGTAAATAAGGCGGCTGGTCCAGACGGAATTTCAAATTGGATTCTGAAAGAATGTAGAAATCAGTTGGTGGATAAAGTTTATAGTCTGGTGAGGTTGTCGTTGATGAAGGGAAAAGTGCCAAAGGATTGGAAAAGAGCAAATATTGTACCAATTTACAAGGGTGGAAGTCGAGAGGATCCACTGAATTATAGACCAGTGTCCTTGACGAGTGTAGTAGGAAAAATATGTGAGAAGATTATTAAGAATACTTGGATGGAATATCTGGAGAGAAATGATGTGTTGACAACATGCCAGTTCGGATTCAGGAGAGGGAGGTCATGTTCCTCAAATTTGTTGTCTTTTTATTCAAGGGTCATAGATGTTGTACAAGAGAGAGATGGTTGGATGGATGGGGTCTACCTGGATTTGAAGAAGGCCTTTGACAAGGTACCACATAAGAGACTGTTATGGAAGATAGGGAGGTATGGAGGAATTGGAGGACGATTGTTGGAATGGATGAAGGATTATCTTCATGAGAGGGAAATGAGAACGGTAATAAGGAATAATAATTCTTCCTGGTTGAAAGTTACTAGTGGAGTACCCCAAGGGTCAGTGCTGGGACCGATCATGTTTGGTATATATGTAAATGACATGGTTGAAGGAGTCGACAGTCATATCAACTTGTTTGCCGATGACGCCAAATTGGTGAGGAAAGTGCAGAATGTGAGAAATTGCAAGAGAACCTTGATAAGATTGGTAGATGGAGTGAAAAGTGGCAAATGGAATTCAATTTAAGTAAGTGCAAAGTCATGGAATTTGGCAAAAGCAAAAGGAGAGTGAACTATAATTACAAAATGAAAAATGTTAGTTTGAAAAAGTCGAAGGAGGAGGTGGATTTGGGGGTGACTATTACGCGGAGTTTAATCCCGGATAGGCATATAGATAAAATTACGGGAGAAGTGAGTAGTCTGCTAAGGAGAATCAAAATGGTTTTTTCGTACTTGATGCTGATATGATGAGAAAACTGATTACCGCTATGATTAGACCGAGATTGGAGTATGCGGCGATTGTATGGTCCCCTCACACAAAGAAAAATAGTAGAAAATTGGAGAGGGTGCAAAGGGCAGCCACCAAGATGGTACCGGAATTGAGAGAGTTCACATATGAAGAAAGATTGAGGAAACTGGAACTTCCTACGCTTGAGAGTAGGAGAGAGAGAGGGGACTTGATAGGAGTTTATAAAATGGTGAACAACCTGGATAGAATTGATGGAGAGTTGTTAAATCTGGAGGCCAGAAGTACAAGGGGACATGGAAAGAGGCTGAAGAAGGAGCGTTGTATCAGGGACATCAAGAAGTACAGTTTTCCACACAGAGTGGTCAACACCTGGAATGAATTAAGTGGAGATATTGTAAACGCCACCAGTGTACACAGCTTTAAAGCCAAGTTGGATAAAGTAAGATATAAAGACGGGACAATATGAGATTACTCCCCTCCCGTAAACCACAACTAGGTAAATACACACACACACACACACACACACACACACACACACACACACACACACACACACATACACTGGAATATGCTGCGATTGTATAGTCTCCAGAGAAGCACATACATAAGATATTTGGAGAAACATACAATATGCTAAGAAATCTAAGAGTGGCCTTTCACTATATGGATAAAGAAGTGATGAAGAAAATTATCACTACAATGATTAGACCAAAAATGGAGTATGCTGCGATTGTATGGTCTCCACATAAGAAAAAACATATAAAGAAACTTGAAAGAATACAACGAATGGCAACGAAAATGGTTCCAGAATTAGAAAGAAGGATGTACGAGGAGAGGCTGGAAGAAATTAATTTGCCAACACTTGAGGAAAGAAGGGAAAGAGATGACCTGATACCAGTATACAAACTGTTAAATGGAATGGATAAAACAGATATGAATATACTATCAAAGGAAGAAGCTGCTTATACAATAGACCACAAGAAGAAATTAAAATAGGGAAGATGCTTGAATAACACAACTAAATATAGCTTTCCACATAGAAGTATGGATGCATGGAACAGTTTGAAAGAAGAAGTTATTGAAGTGAATAGTGTGCATAGTGAAAAGTGTGAGGAAGGCGGTAGTACAGTGGTCTAGCGCCTGGGTATGTGAGTCTAGGGTCTTGGGTTCGAATCCCCATTATATGCTGACCACTTTTCATTCTTTGATATCACTGCCAAGTGGCCAAACATTACCCAAATTGCTGCTATACTGTGCTCATATGGGACTTACAATGTTTATATGCCATAGTGTGTACGGGCTTAAGTCTTAACACAATAACAAAACAACTCATGAGTACAATAAACTTTTATAACACCAGCAATTATTATAAAGAAACTCCACATTGAGAGGTCAATAACGATGAGAGGTTAAGGAGAAGAATGCATCGCAAAAGTCAGGGACAGGTACAGACGATCGGTATCTATCCAGCTTATGGTGCTACGACTCTTTGGCAGCAACCGCAGCGAGCGAGGGTTTATTGTCTAGTGTGGACATGAACCCCCCTACCCTCTCACTGAGGCGAGTCAGAGGACGACTCAAAAGTCCTAGTGTGGACGGGGCTTAAGTCATACCTCCGCTTGACTTGCTAATTTTGATATTACAATCAAGGGTTTAATTATTTGTAGTGACCAGTAGTAAGGAGATCTTACAATCCAGTCACCTGGTGTCAGGATACGGGGTGAGTGGCAGAGGATTGTTTACAATGGGTGCCCAGTAGTACAGGAATATTGGAAGTATATATATGAAGCAATTGAAAATTAAATGGAAAAGGTGTGGAACACAAGAGGGTACAACATAATATAAAAGGAAGCGAGAAGAACAAGACACGAGAGATAAAGGAATAACTTTTCAAATAATTAACACAGGAGCAAATGAAAATAATACACCATACATTACTGGTGCAGAGCAAATTCAACAGCACCTATAACTAGCATTTAAAGTGTAAAAAAAAAAAAATAACATGAATTACCCATACATCATGAAGGAGGAAGTAAAAGTTAACCTAGAGAAACTAAAAAATAGGAAAGCAGCAGGGCTAGATAAAATCAAGCCTGAAATTTGCAAAGCACCTTTCACTTAGATATGAATTAATTAAGATACTGACAAACTGCTTGAACAAGTTGATAAAGGATGAAAAATTTTCAGAGGATTGGAAAACATCCAGAGCAGAATTGACCCCAAAAAAATAAGCAAAGGTAAATTATCTGAGACCTATTGCAATGACAAACATTATATACATAATTTTCATGTCAGTTACTGTAAAAGAAAAAATGTAATAGCATATCATGGAAAGTAAGTTAACTAAGGATAACCTGAATGGATAGAGTAAAATATTACCATATGATTCTAAAATATTGCATAGACAAGATGTTTAAAGAAAAAACCTTTTTGTAACAACAATTGATTTTCTAAAGCAGATGACTCAATGAAAAGAGAAATTATAATTGAAGTACTGATGAAATACAAAGTTCATCACAGATTGATTAAAACAATATAAAAAAAAAACGTCTACACGGAGTATATAACAATCATAAACATAAGGGTATAAAAGAAGATTGAGATGAATGTTAGTAATGGAATAAAGCAAGGATGCACGGCTTCAACAGTACAATCAAAATTGTTAACATATAATGTAACTGAAAAGCTGGAAGGAGCAGGATTCCAGTATGAATTTTTCGAAATAAATGTGCAGTTTATTGCAGATGATGGATAAATTTCATCAAAAACCCATGAGGGAACAGACATTTTGTTAGATAAGTCAAAACAAATGGGTGAAAACAATTGACTAAAAATGAATTCTGAAAAAAACTAATATACAAATATGCAATAAGAAAGAGAGGCCATTGGAAATAAGAAACACCAGAGTAGTGGAGGAGGTAGACTATCTAGGAATAAAAATAATAAATAAAAACTCTTAGAGCATATGAAAAAATAAATACTAAGAAAAAATAATTCAGAAAACAAGAAAAAATTAACATATCTCAATGCCATATCAACTCTTTATGATGATGACACCACCTTGCATTTTTCAACGTCACACAACAGACGCCCAACACAACAAGAGGTTAATAAGTGATTCAAGGCGAGATGCTATAGGACGCCTAACTTCTGATCTTTCATTAGTTTCTGATTGGGCAGAGCAAACCTGGTTCTGTTCAATGCCTCAAAAACTCAATTTCTACAACTAACTATTCGATATAACCTTTTAGATAACTATCCCCTCTTCTTCAGTGACACTCAACTGCCCCTCTCCTCCACATTAAACACACTCGGTCTATCCTTTACGAAAAATCTAAACTGGCAATTTCATATTTTACTCTAGCTATATCAGCTTCCAAGAAGTTAGGTCTTATGGGGTTTGCATCCATTTTTCTCTCCCTCCCAGCTGCTTGCTCTGTACAGGGGCCTTATCTGTACATGTATGGAGTATTGGTTCTCATGTCTGTGGGGGTTCTACTCACACAGCTTTATTAAACAGGGTAGAGTCTACAGCTTTTTGTCTCATTAACTCTCCTCTTCTAACTGACTGTCCTGATTATTTAACCCCTTCAGTCCAGGCACGTTGCACCCAGCCCTTCATTTTCTAAACGCTGATTTTTCTCGATTTCAACTGTTTTCACACTGCCCTCACTCTCAACCTATATATTGTACTGACATATAAATTGTTTATTACTTGCCTTCATCTTTGTTTCTTTCTAGTGGTACCATCCACATGGCTCTACAATGTGTAGTTATAGATATATGACAAGTTGAAGGAGACACCGTCTGGACGTGCGGGATGAGCGGCTGTGGCTTTGTATCCGCCACCCCCTCTATATATGACCATATGACAAAATGCTTGGAACCTCTGTTACAGCGAGAACGCGGGTTGCATTGAGGAGAGCATCATGAGCGCTGAGGGCTGGAGTGTGGTGTCGAAGTTAAGGGTTTGAAAGAAGAAGTTATTGAAGTGAATAGTGTGCATAGTGAAAAGTGTGAGGAAGGCGGTAGTACAGTGGTCTAGCGCCTGGGTATGTGAGTCTAGAGTCTCGGGCTCGAATCCCCATTATATGCTGACCACTTTTCATTCTTTGATATCACTGCCAAGTGGCCAAACATTACCCAAATTGCTGCTATACTGTGCTCATATGGGACTTACAATATTTATATGCCATAATGTGTACAGGGCTTAAGTCTTAACACAATAACAAAACAACTCATGAGTACAATAAACTTTTATAACACCAGCAATTATTATAAAGAAACTCCACATTGAGAGGTCAATATCGATGAGAGGTTAAGGAGAAGAAGGCATCGCAGAAGTCAGGGACAGGTACAGACAATCTGTATCTACCCAGATTATGGTGCTACGATTCTTTGGCTGCAACTGCAGCGAGCGAGGCTCTATTGTCTAGTGTGGACATGAACCCCTCTACCCTCTCACTGAGGCGAGTCAGAGGACGACTCAAAAGTCCTAGTGTGGACGGGGCTTAAGTCACACCACCGCTTGACTTGCTAATTTTGATATTACAATGAAAGGTTTAATTATTTGTAGTGACCAGTAGTAAGGAGATCTTACAGTCCAGTCACCTGGTGTCAGGATACGGGGTGAGTGGCAGAGAATTATTTACAATGGGTGCCCAGTAGTACAGGAATATTGGAAGTATATATATGAAGCAATTGAAAATTATATGGAAAAGGTGTGGAACACAAGAGAGTAAAACAGAATATAAAAGGAAGCGAGAAGAACAAGACACGAGAGATAAAGGAATAACTTTTCAAATAATTAACACAGGAGCAAATGAAAATAATACACCATATATTACAGGTGCAGAGCAAATTCAGCAGCACCTATAACTAGCATTTAAAGTGGAAAGAAAAACAAAACACATGGATTACTCATACATCATGAAGGAGGAAGTAAAAGTTAACCTAGAGAAACTAAAAAATAGGAAAGCAGCAGGGCTAGATAAAATCAAGCCTGAAATTTGGAAAGCACCTTTCACTTAGATATGAATTTATTAAGATACTGACAAACTGCTTGAACAAGTTGATAAAGGATGAAAAATTTTCAGAGGATTGGAAAACATCCAGAGCAGAATTGACCCCCCAAAAATAAGCAAAGGTAAATTATCTGAGATTTATTGTAATGACAAAAATTATATACATAATTTTCATGTCAGTTACTGTAAAAGAAAAAATGTAATAGCATATCATGGAAAGTAAGTTAACTAAGGATAACCTGAATGGATAGAGTAAAATATTACTATATAATTCTAAAATATTGCATAGACAAGATGTTTAAAGAAAAAACCTTTTTGTAACAACAATTGATTTTCTAAAGCAGATGACTCAATGAAAAGAGAAATTATAATTGAAGTACTGATGAAATACAAAGTCCATCACAGATTAATTAAAACAATATTAAAAAACGTCTACACGGAGTATAAAGCAATCATAAACATAAGGGTATAAAAGAAGATTGAGATGAATGTTAGTAATGGAATAAAGCAAGGATGCACGGCTTCAACAGTACAATTTAAATTGCTAACATAATATAACTGAAAAGCTGGAAGGAGCAGGATTCCAGTATGAATATTTCGAAATAAATGTGCTATTTTTTGCAGATGATGGATAAATTTAATCAAAAACCCATGAGGAAACAGATATTTTGTTAGATAAGTCAAAACAAATGGGTGAAAACAATTGACTAAAAATGAATTCTGAAAAAAACTAATATACAAATATGCAATAAGAAAGAGGGGCCATTGGAAATAAGAAACACTAAAGTACTGGAGGAAGTAGACTATCTAGGAATAAAAATAATAAATAAAAACTCTTAGAGCATATGAAAAAAAAAAATACTAAGAAAAAATAATTCAGAAAGCAAGATATAATTTACATATCTCAATGCCTTATCAACTCTTATGATGATGACACAACCTTGCATTTTTCAACGTCACACAACAGACGCCCAACACAACAAGAGGTTAATAAGTGATTCAAGGCGAGATGCTATAGGACGCCTAACTTCTGATCTTTCATTAGTTTCTGATTGGGCAGAGCAAACCTGGTTCTGTTCAATGCCTCAAAAACTCAATTTCTACAACTAACTATTCGATATAACCTTTTAGATAACTCTCCCATCTTCTTCAGTGACACTCAGCTGCCCCTCTCCTGCACATTAAACACACTCGGTCTATCCTTTACGAAAAATCTAAACTGGCAATTTCATATCTTTACTCTTGCTATATCAGCTTCCAAGAAGTTAGGTCTTATGGGGTCTGCATCCATTTTTCTCTCCCTCCCAGCTGCTTGCTCTGTACAGGGGCCTTATCTGTACATGTATGGAGTATTGGTTCTCATGTCTGTAGGGGTTCTACTCACACAGCTTTATTAAACAGGGTAGAGTTTACAGCTTTTTGTCTCATTAACTCTCCTCTTCTAACTGACTGTCCTGATTATTTTATCCCTTCAGTCCGGGCACGTTGCACCCAGCACTTCATTTTCTAAACGCTGATTTTTCTCGATTTCAACTGTTTTCACACTGCACTCACTCTCAACCAATATATTGTACTGATATATAAATTGTTTATTATTTGCCTTCAACTTTGTTTCTTTCTACTGGTACCATCCACATGACTCTACAATGTGTAGTTATAGATATATGAAGAGTTGAAGGAGACACTGTCTGGACGTGCGGGATGAGCGGCTGTGGCTTTATATCTGCCACCCCCTCTATATATGACCATATGACAAAATGTTTGGAACCTCTGTTACAGCGAGAACGCGGGTTGCATTAAGGAGAGCATCATGAGCGCTGAGGGCTGGAGTGTGGTGTCGAAGTTAAGGGTGGTGCACTGGGCTGGCTGGTGGCGGCCAGGGATAAGGACGCGCACAGATCACGTTCACGTGAATCATTCATTGTTAGGATTAAGCAGGAACTGAACGGTGAGTGGAACGCGGGCATGATAGCATGCACTACGCCACTGCGTAGCGAAATCCACTCGAGGTAGCCCTTTTTAACTAAAAAGTAGCTATGATGGATATATACGTCACCCGGACTCTACGTCCCGACGGATATATCCGTCACCCAGACTGTGGGAGTTAAGTCACCGACGCAGTGTTGCATCTTTATCTCTTTTCTACTGTTATTTTCATGCTGACTGCTCTTCTGATCTTGCTAACTACATGCCTCCCCCCATCCCGAGGCCTTGCTGCAAAAGGTTTTCTACTTCTTCTCATCTCTATTCTGTCCAACTTTCTAATGCAAGACTTAACCAGTATATTTACTCTTTCATCCCTTACACTGGTAAATTCTGGAACTCTCTTCTTTTGTCTGTTTCTCCACCTGCCTATGACTTGAACTCTTTCAAAAGAGGAGTGTCAAGACACCTCTAATGCTATATTGGACCTCCACTTCCTGTCTCTATTTGTCCTACTGTCCTCTATGTAGGGTCTGGCGACAAGCGGGATTATTTTTTTGCGTATTTTTGTTGACGTGTGGCCAGTTCCCTTTTAATGTATTGTTACAACCCGTCTCACCCCTGTCCCCTCCTCCTATGTCAGCACAGCCTCATACGACAGGGGCAAGGTAACACTGACACTCACTTACTTCGGGTAAGGGGACACTGTGGCAAATGCAGCCAGCAATTGCTTTATAAACACCGGCAGCTATAAGAGTAGGTGGCAAGAAACACGTATGATATTTTCTATACTTTACTGAAACAAGCAAGGATACACGTTCATGAGATCTTATCACAAAAATGGACAGGCATAGGCAGGCAGACGGGCACACTCGGTGACTCTGGCACTTTCACGCCCAAAAGACCAAGAACACACTCCCAGGGGCACAGAGTACTTATTTCACACAGCAACACAGCCAGCACAGCACTACAGCTACAATATCAATCCTCACTAGCTCCAGCAACCTCTGTCTCTGTGTTCCTCTCTCCACACAGCAGCTCACACCTCTTTTCTCCGTAACGGCTGGCCACCCTCTCCTATGTGGCCCCGTTAACACCCCCTCTACACCTCGCTAAGCCCCCATAGCCCATCTTGCAGGTGGATGTAGTGCGCTTAATTGGCTAACATAGAGAGCTAATCACGCTCGTCCCACCCACCTGCACAGCTAAGAGCTGGGAGCTTACACCGAACAATATAGGCTTAAAACATCTTACATAATGATGCAAGCCTCATACATTTTTAATAGAACATGATAAATGCACCACCGTAACACTATCCACCTCTCTCATTAGCAGTTGACCTAACTGCTCCTTACAGTTCTACAAAGAAACAAACAAAACATGGCACAGGAAATAAAACAAAATACAATCTTCCTCCTCCTCATGCTGCCACACCATCAACAAGCAACTGGTGCTTTCCTCTGTCTCACACTGTCATGCCAATCAGCCAGTCACTGTTGTCGTCCCTGGAGTCCCTCCCATGCCATCTGCTCCTTCCATCTTCATTGTGAGCTGCACTGGGCGACTGGTTTCACTCAAGGGGGCAAGAAGTACCTGTTGGCCAGCTACTCCTTCCACGAAGGCGACCTAAGGAAGCAAAGGTGCCATCGCTCAGACCATCCTTCCCGACTTCCCTCCAAGGTTACATGCCTCTTTACGCGCCCAGAAGTCAGTCCCAGCAGGCACGACTCCTCCACTGGCCCTTTGAGTTACTCACTGTGCCCAGTGACTCCACAAAGCCACTATGGTGCCACTGGAAGACCCTCTGGAACAAACATGCCTCCCTGCGTGAACGTCCTTTCTGTTCCAGTCGCATTACATCCCGGTATGGTTTCCCCTTTACTGTGCCGTCCACCTCGACTGCTGTGGCTGCAATGTGGTGACAGCTTAAGCTACCTGGAGCCACAGGAGGATTAACTGCTGCTCAACTCTCCCTCCCCAGTTACGTGCGTCACCCACCTTTCCGAAATCCCTGGGCTAAGGGCAACCGCCAGCAAAGTGACCATCCTGGCCACTACTGCCACACCACGGTTTGAAGGTGCATGAGCTCAGCCGATCAAGGGAACATATCCTTCGCCCTTTCGCAACTCAACTGTCCCTGTGCCGCCCACTCTCACCTCAACTTCAGCAGGTGCCGCTGAACCCATTGGGGCGAGACCACCCACCAGTCTTCCACCTGCTGGAAGCCACAAGGCGTGGGCGGGATGATAACAGAGGGGTTATAGGGAGAGTAGAATAGCAGCCGGGATCGAGTGTGGAAGACAGGCGCGATGTCACTTCCTGGGTGGCATCACAACCCACCATTCACCTGCCAACTAACTTCTCCCGCTCGTCGGCCATCACAAACCGGATCAGGTACACCTCCCAGGCCACCTTGTTGTCGTACTCTGCTGGTATCCTCCTCCTAGCTCTATGGGATGCCATAGGGCTAGAGGAACAAGGTGAGAGTGGAGGCGAGAGAGGTAGCGCTGAGGGAGAGGTAAGACACCGGGGCACCTGCAGTGGGGATGCAAGATCAGCTCACCTCGTTCTACTGAGCCTGTCGTGCCCCAGGATCAGGAGCTGCCACTTCCCAACCTCACACATCGGCTGGTTCTGAGACGAGCTGCACCTCGCTCAACAGTTTGTCCTTCACAGCAGCAAACTTCTTCTCCATGTACAGTAAGAACGGTCATCTCGCGTAATATAGTCTCGCGAATTTAGCATCTCGCGTCTATTTCAAATTTTCAGCCTTCTGCCATCTAGTGGTGCCAAACTAACATCTCGCGCATGCGCATAGGTCAGTGCGCCAGTTGAATGGTTGGTTTGGGTCGGTTGTGTCATGGCAGGAGCTGGGTCAACAACAATATTGCTATTTTGTTGTGCTGTGGAGCATATTTACTTTCGGTGTTCTAGTGAAAACGTTGTAGTGGAAGAACAATACACTGTAATGACAAGGAACATGAGTTCTATGAGTGGTAGAGGTGAAAATCGTGGTGGAAACTGTGGTGAGAAATGCGGTGGACGAGAGAAGCGTGATTATCGCAAGGGGGTGAAGCTCAGGAAATATACGCTCCAGGAAAAGAAAGAACTGGTTGCACACATTGCTGGTGGTGGTGATGCGCAAACGGTGGAGGACTGCCACTGCCACCACTGCCAGGCTACTCAATCCAGTCACAGACTCTCATAACGTAGGTAAGTGGAATAATATTTGAATCTTTATTAATAGTCAGAAAGTGTTCAATCTTGTTTATTATCATACAGATTATGCATAACCTTGTATGTGTGAGTTTTCGGCAAAATATTTTGTATTCTTGGAGGGTTAATGGGAGTTATAAGAAGCTTATGTACCATACCTAAGAACCAATTATACTATTTACATGTATTTCAATATCGTTCATCTCGCGGCTGATAGTCCAGTACCAATTATGTGCGAGATGACCGTTCTTACTGTACTGCTGCACCTCGTGCTTCACAGCTGCCAAACTGTTTTGCTTAGTGTCCATGAATTGTTGAAACTGCAGCTACTGCGCACTTAGGCCACGAGCGCACTCCTCTGCCTTATGTGCCTGGTCGTGTGCCTCCTATGCCTGTTCCACCAACATTGCTTTTATAACTTCCGGCATGTCTGGTTCCTTGTCACCCTCACCACTTGGTAACTTGCCACAGCCTGCCGCCATGCTTATCACAATGAAAACAGTCAATAGTAACACTGTCCATACAATCTCACACTTCAGATACCAACTGTTACAATCCTGTCTCATCCCTGTCTCCTTTTCTTCCTATGTTAACATGGCCTCGTACGACAGGGGCGAGATAACACTATTCCCTAATACACACTTACTTTAGGTAAGGGGAAACTGTGGCAAATGTAGCCAGCAATTGCTTTATAAACACTGGCAGATATAGGTATAGGTGGAAAGAAAGAAGTATGACATTTTCTATACTTTACTGAAACAATAAGCAAGGGTACACATTCACAAGCTCTTATCACAAAAACGGGCAGGCACACTCGGTGACTCAGGCACTTTCTCACCCTCAAAGGCCAAGAACACACTCCCAGGGGCACAGAGTACTTATCTCACACAGCAACACAGCCAACCCAGCATGACAGCCACAATATCAGTCCTCACTAGCTGCAGCAACCTCAGTTTCTGTGTTCCTCTCTTTACACAGCAGCTCACACCTCTTGTCTCCGTATTTTGTGTATTGATTATTGTTTCTGATATGCAACACTTTACATTGATCAACATTAAATTTAATTTGCCACTTTTCTGACCAACTGACTTTAATTTTTTTGCTTCTATATCACAAACAGATGGACTTGCCTCTTGCCTGTTATTTGGCGTGGGTTTTAGATTTTTTATAGTGACACCTTGAATGCTTTACGTTCTTTCTTTGAATATGTTGAGAACTAAGGAGGCTAATCACTGCTAAAGCCTCAGATGCATATAAGCATTGTAAGTCCCGTCTGAGGACAGTATGGCAGCAAATTGGGTAGTCTTTGGCCACTTGGCGGTAATACCAAATAATGAAAAGTGGCCAGCGGATTCCGGGGGATTGAACCCGGGACCCTAGATTGTCATGTCCGAATGCTGACCACTGTAATACCGCCTCCCCAATGATGTCTATGATGTCAATGATCTCGAGGTTGGATTATAATTCTAATTTTTCAATGGTTGTAGTTACTCTACCCGTGATTTTAGTATCGTCGGCAAATTTTGATGTATTACAGGTGAGGGCATTATTGATATCGTAAATAAGAAAAAAGAATGGGGCCAAGTACTAAGCCCTGTGGCACAAAAATACACCTAGTCCCGCATAGAACGTGTTCAGATAGAACAATTTTCTTATAGAATGAGCGACCAAAAATATTAAATAAAAATTATTGTACAGAACGATCATGTGTGTAGAGATTGCCACCTGAGGATTCAGGAGTGATGGGCATTCTGGCTCTTTTAAGAGAATCGAGTCTTTCGTTTTCGTTCACTCAATAGAGCCGGCTCTTCTGGCTCCCAAAGGCTCTTTCGGCTCTCAAATACTTTTTTTGAAGTAGTTCCACATATTCTGATTATAGCCTTTATAATTTAGAAGGAATTACTTAGGATAGCTTGGCTAGTTAGCTTTCAATATCTACTGATTTAAGGAAAGGTGAAAAATCTTTCAAAAATTTTTTATTTTAATTCAAACCAATTTTTTTTTTATCATTAACTCGATTCTCTGAAAAGAGCCGGAATGCCCATCACTAGTATATATATCTCTCATAAAACAGTGTATATATACAAAGAAGATATTAAGTGGCAGAGAAACGTTGAAGAAATGCTGCTGTAGGAACAAAATTGTATAATAGTGGTGATGAATACCAGAAACAAGGGAGATATAACGGCAGCCTCTAAACTGTTTTGTTTTGTTCTTTGAATTTTGATATATACTCCCAACCTCGAAAACCTCTCTCAACCTCCTGAGTCGGTCACCACGCTGGGGGAGTGGTCTGTTAAATGCTGGGTTGTGACAGACGATGACCCCACCTACATGTTCGGGAGGATATACCCAGTATCCCCCGAAATGGCCACACAGGACATACTTACCAACCTTACCATACTTGACGATGCCCCAACTCACATCATAGACGTTTTTAGACTCCCAGCTTTTGTCAGGGAAGGGCAGACGATGGCCAATATGGCCATTCGTATTAAGTTTAGAGGGGCCCTCCCTGATAGGATTGCCCTAAACTCTGCAGTGTACCATGTTAGGCCCCACACCCTCCCTGTCCTCAGGTGCACCCGCTGCCTTCTGTTTGGCCATGGCAACGCCTCCTGCAACGGCAAAATCCGCTGTGGGAGGTGCAGTGGTTACCATGAGGCCGAGGTTTATACCCGGCCTGAAACATGCTTTTTCTGTGATGGCAACCACCGCCCCACCTATAGGCAGTGCCCGGCATAACTCCAGGCACTGCAACTACAGCAGCTCCAACATGAGCCTGACCACACTATAATGGAGGTTAAGCGTAAGCTGAGGGGCATCCGCACAGGGTCCTTCAGACCACCTTCAGACAACACCTCCTCAGGCACCCCCACCTGCACCTGCCCCACAACCTGCCCCTCCCAAGCCACTTAGCCCTAAGGTCACAGTAATTCCTTTGGCTGCCCAGGACTGCTCCACCCCTCAACGCCCATCCACTAACCTATGCACACCTCAAACACCCAAATCCCAGAGAGGCCGTCGCTCTCCCAGGCGTTGGCCAAAACTCCCCTCTTGCCCCAGCTCTCCTAGGAGGGATACCCGTTTACAGGAGGTACTTCTTCTCCCCAAACCCCTACCACCTCGCCCTCTACCCCAACCCACTCCTATCCCACTTCATCCTGCTCCTCGCCTGCTTCAACCCATCCCTCCCCCACCTCAACCCACATCTCCCCAGCCTGAGCTTCAGCCCCATGCCACACAGCCAGGTGCCCAGCAGGCCCTGTCCTCACAGGGCAGTGCATGCCTTGAGCCTCCTACGGCACCTTCACAGGCCCAGCATGCTTCGGGTCTCTCCTTATCTGCCTTCATTATGGGATTAGCACCACGCACTTAAATTTATCAATCTTCTCCTAACAGGTTCCAGCCTTCAAGAAAGCCTCTTTCAGTGTTTGCCAGGACTATTCTCATTCTTCATATCACTCACGCAGTGAATTCTGTTTTCCCCTCTCATTTAATACTCTGGAATGCCCGGTCCCTGTACTGGAAACTTCCAGTCTTTAAAACCACGCTGTCTTCTTATTCACCTCTTGTTGTTGGCGTCTGTGAGACGTGGCTCACTGACACATTCTCCCCTTCCTTCCCCAACTATTCTTCTTATAGAGTGGACAGGGGGGCAGGCGGAGCAGGAGGCGGCCTGCTACTGCTTGTCCACCAATCCCTCTATTCTAGCCTCCTCACTATCACTCCCTACCCCGGGGGCAGACTAGAGTACCTGGAGGTGACAATTACCTTTAACTCAGGGCCCCTTCAGATCCTTTTAATTCACCACCCATTCTTGGATATCTCCCTTCAGGAGTTCCAGCATTTGTTTTCACAGCTTTCCTCCCCAGCCTTAATAATGGGTGATTTTAACGACCATCACGACTTCTGGGAACCAGCCCTCCCCAGGAGCCGAAGAAACCGTTCGGGTCTGTCCCTCTCAACCTTCCTGGCAGACAGTGCAACTTTCTCTCTCCTTACTCCACCTGGCCTCCCTACCAGGACTGATCCAGTTTCAGGGAAACCCTCTACCTTGGACCTTTGCCTGGGGAATGGCCCTCTCCTCCTCACCACTATAACAACTGGCCCTTACATGGGGAGTGACCACCTTCCTGTCCTAATCTCCTTCCCTTCAATACCAACACCCCCCCTTCATCACGCAGACCTCATTGGTCCTTTAAAAAGGGAGACTGGGGCTCTTTTCAAAAAGAGATTAATTCAATAACTCCTCCCACCATCCTCCCTTCACAAAGTCAAATTCAATACCTTACAGACACCTTGGTGGATGTAGGGTCCCACCACTTTCACCTCGTCACTTCCCGTCCCTCCCGCTCCTTCCGGGTCCCCTGGTGGTCCCGAAGGTGTGCAGCAGCCCTTCAGGCCAAACGACATGCCTTTAACATGTGGCGTAAGAATCCCATCTCTTCCCTTCGCAGTCGCTTCAGAATTTTAGAGGCCCAGTGCAAGCGTGTTATTCTTGATGAGAGACGTTCTGTGTGAGCCTCCTTTTGTGCCTCCCTGTCCTTTTCTTCCCCAGTCTCCCAGGCTTGGTCTTTCTTCAGGAAGATGGTTCACCCTCAGCCCCCTCTCACCTTCCTGTTAACTAGTAACGGTGTCCTCCTTGTCAACAACGTCCAAAAAGCCGAGTGCCTTGCCTCCAACATACACAGTCCTCGGCTCCCCTGATCCTATACCTCCACCTGTGTTACCCCCTTCTTCACACGGCCACACAATTAGCACAGCTATAACTCCCCAGGAGCTTTCATCAGCTTTACAAACACTGTCTGTTGGGAAGGCGACGGGGCCGGACAATGTCCCGAATGAGTTTCTTCGCCGCCTCCCAGATCCTCTGATCTTCCTCCTCCTGAACGTGTTCAACGCCAGCTGGCAGTCTGGCACGTTCCCTTCTGTGTGGCGTCATGCCATCACAATTCCTATCTTCAAACCTGGCAAGGACCCATCGGAGGCTTCCTCCTACAGGCCCATCAGTCTACTCTCTAACTTCAGTAAGGTATTAGAACACATAGTGCATTACAGACTAACATGGTGTTTGGAACACAAACACCTTCTTCCCCCTAACATGTTTGGCTTCCGTCCTCACCGGGGCACCCTGGATGCCCTGCTCCAGCTAGAGCACCACATTCAGGAAGGATTTATCCACACGCAATTAACTCTGGTAGCTTTTCTTGACCTCAAAGGAGCTTTTGACTCCTCTTCACATAATGCCATTATTGAAAAACGTTCCCGCCTGAGACTCAATGGTTCCCCACTCAATTGGGTTCAGTCCTTCCTGTCTTCCAGGTCCTTCTCTCTGGTGATAGGTAACTCCTACTCTAGGTCTTACCCAGTCACCAGAGGTGTCCCACAGGGTTCTCCTCTCAGTCCTCTCCTTTTCAATGTCTTACTTTCAGACTTTCCCTCTTCTCCATGCACACATGCACTCTTATATGCTGATGACAATTCCCTCCTTTGCTCTGCTTCCACTATCCAGGAGGCTCAACTTAACCTTCAACGTGGGCTTAATGCCATAGACTCCTGGACATCACGTTGGGGCCTAACGGTGAGTGCCCAGAAGTCTAGCCTTCTGTGCTTCACCAGAAGGCGAATACCCAACATACCTGTGGTCACCATCAAAGGTTCACCCATTCCCTTCAAAACCCAACATAAGTTTCTAGGCATAATAGTGGCCGGCCCCCGTCTAACCTGGAGCCGTCACATACACTACCTGGTGACCTCATGCCTTAAAAGACTAAACTTAATGAAGTCCCTTGCAGGGGTCAAGTGGGGTGCGGACAGGCATACCCTCCTCCGTTTCTATTGTGCCTATATCCGGAGTCGCTTAGACTACGGATGTGAGGTTTATGGGGCGGCCTCACCTTCACTTCTCCATAAATTGGATGTCATTCAAAACACCGCCATGCGTATAGCCCTGGGAGCTTTCAGGTCCTCCCCAGTCACAGCCCTTCAGGCAGAATTCTCCCTATCCTCACTGTCACACCGACGCTCCACCCTCCTTGTCCGCACCTACACCAAACTTGCATCCTCCCCCAGCTGCCACGCCCTCCATTCCCTCCTCCTCCGACAGAGTAGGGCACCACTTCTTGGCCGCCCCCTACCATATCAAACCCACACACCACTTGTAGAAAGAGCCCTCTCCTTCTTTGCCTCCCTCCAGGTGACCCCCCCCTCCTTTCTCACTCTCGAGAAGACTTCCCCTTTGGGCCCTTGGTTTCCCCTCTCCTCCTTAATATCCTTGACACTGCACACAGACACACAATGGTCAAAGGCACACTGTCCGGTGCAGGGCAGGATAATTTTCAACAACCTCCTGCACACTCACTACCACAACTCCCTCCACGTATACACTGATGGCTCCCGCCTACCAACACCTCCCTCTGTTGGAGCTGCTATGTATGTCCCAGTACATTCCACTGCCACTGCCTGGAGGCTTCCGGCCTCTGCCTCCATTCTGACAGCAGAACTCTTTGCCATCAGAGAGGGCCTCAGGTTTGCCACCACACTCACCTCCCCTTGCTCAGTCACTCTCTTCTCAAACTCCCTCTCAGCCCTCCAACTCATCCGGCGCCACCGCCCCAAAACACACCACTCCCTCTGCTTCACCATTCACCACTTTCTTCTCCAACTATCCTCTTCTGGCTTCTCCATCCACCTTCACTGGGTCCCCTCACACGTCGGCGTCATGGGTAACACAGTGGCCGATAGAGCGGCAGCGGAGGCACACTCCCATCCCTTCCCCATACACCTCCCCACTGACCAGACTGACTCACTGACTAACCTCCACACAGCCTGTAGACTACACTGGGACACAGACCTGACAAACGCCTTACAGTATACCTCACTTGGACGCATTAGACAAGACACACGACACCACTGGTGGACCTACTCCCCCAGCCGTGCCCTTGACACTGCCGTCACCAGATTAAAAATTGGACACAGCCGCCTAAACTCCCACCTACACAAGCTGGGCATGACTGATGACCCCCACTGCCCTTGGTGCCCTACACAACCAGACACCCCAGAACACCTCCTATTTCACTGTCCTTGTCACCACTCCCACTGCATGGCACTCCTTCACTCACTGTCGTCTCTCTACCTCCGCAGACCAACAATAACAGACCTCTTAGGTGGTTCTCAAGACCCTGGCCTGGCCTTCAAAGCACTCAAACACACCAGGACCTTCCTCCAAAGGACAGGTCAACTCAACAGGATCTGATCCATTCATTCATCTGTAACCTGCACTTTTGGAGCACTATAGGCTGTGGCACCACAGCCTGCACGGCCCCATCAAATTCCCAAGAAGAAGAAGAAGAAAACAACTGATATGTACGTGGAGGAAATTAAATGGTAAAAAAAAAAGTTGAAGAAATGCTAATGTAGCTACAAAAAATGTATAACCGTATCAAATAAATAGTTAAGAAGATATACCTAAAGTTTCTTTGGGGGTAAGGGAAACCTAACATTGATACATTGATATACACAAACGATTCTGACACTCATTACAGTCGCAAATAAATAGCTGCTAATAAGATATCTCCATTCCCCATCTTCCCCCAATAAACATGGACATGTGGGAATGTAAGGGGAATTGGGCGGGTGTGAAAGTGAAATTTTACCCAACCTAACCGGGAGGCTGCTCCCAATGGAACCCCTTAAGAGGCATATTTTTTTCTTTTGTAATAAAGCACTCATTAAAGGCAGGAATAAAATATTATGTTTTGATTCTAGACTATCAATCAATATCAGAAATATAATGAAAGAACCAGCATGTGCACTTTGTATTTTGCACTTTAAAGCAATCTAACTTTGTCCAGTGATTCAACAGTCTTGTTAGTTTAAATGAGAAAAGGTAAAGGATGTTAGCCAAGAATTTGATCAACTTTAATTCAGAGCGGAGCTAGAAAGGTAAAACTGTGGTTAGGTTACCTTCATAACCAATATATACAGTACGAAAATTGCACCGAGCCTTTTGTGCAACTGTGTGTTACATGCATGTAGAGCATAAGAGTTGACCATGACCATACTAAAATTAATCATATCATGCTTTACACAATACACAAGAGGAGAAGAAGTGAAATGGAGGAGTGTAGGACAAAATCCCCCTAGGATACAAAATTCTTGATGACAAAACCATCCCATGACAAAAAATATATATATCATAATTTGTTGTCTTATTATTTGTAATGTATGAATACTTCTGAGATTTAAATTATTACATTCATTATATGATAACCCCAATCACAAAAAATCTTACTTAACTTAACCTAACCGGTAAAGATTTGTTTCCTTAACCACTCAATATCTCCTTACCTTTATAATGCACTGCAAATTTATTCTCAGAAACTTGTTCAAATCACTTTAAACAGTTATGCTGCAGAATTACAGAAAAAGAATCGAAATTTTTTTTAGGTTACGTTAGGTTTAGTGAAATTTTGTTTAGTTAGGTTTGATTGGGTTAGTTTTAGTTAGGCTTATTTAACTGTAGTTCTGGGAAGGTTATACTAACAAGGCTATTTTTTTCGGTGAATTTTTATATATTCACCAAAATGGTGTGTGGCTACGAAAAAATGGCGTCTGCACCCCTCACAACCCCCTAGTTTTAGTCATAGAATACATTTAATAGCTTCTAAATCAACATAATATAACATAACATTAATTAACCATACTTTAACTTATATTGACAAATAACAGAACCTTGTTCAAACCAAACTGAACTTTAATTTTCAAGAAGAAAAAAAAAATCGTATTTTTACTGTATTTCAGTGGCATAACTGTGGTGATCTGAACAAGTTTCAGAGGTTTAAATTGCAGTGCATTATGGTGATTAAGGAAACGAATCTTTATCACCTAACCTAACCTATCGAAAAAAAATCATACGGGGTTCTGTCCTGGAGGGTTTTATTCTATCTTTTTTTCCTAGGGGGTTTTGTAAAACTTTTAAAACTGAAGGTAGCAGTAGAGTCCATAATTTCATTTGAATTGAGTGCATCAAAGTTCTTTGTTTATTTGGGCCCTTTCAATGGAGCGTTGCATCGACAATAAAAACATATCCTCATATATGTATTTTCTAATTCTAGTCATAACCAGTAATCGTAGAAATACTCATTGTTATTTTTCATCGCTATTTTCACTCTTTTTATAACTTTTTGTGGTTGAAATCATGTTATACAAACCGAATGCTTGCTATAAGTAGTGTTATTTCGACATGTTCCTGGCAGCTTGCGCCAATGTCTTAGACTCATCCTTAAGCTCCGCCCCTTAGCTGGACAAATGTCTTAGCATAGTTAAGTTGCGTTCTTAGGATCAAATCATAATTCTTTATAAGTACGGGCCCAGGGAGAGGGATGACAAAAGATTAATGAACCTTAACATAACAATTCAGCAGGTTATCAAAGAGATAGATAATCTTAGGATTAATAAATCACCGTGACTAAACAAAGTATTTCCTCATATATTAAAGCAGCGTTAGAACATTAGTAGATATATGTAAATCAAATTCAGAAAAAGACTTAGGAGTGTTGGTAAGTCAGGACCGGAGGACTAGAAAGCAGTGTATTAGTGCCAAGAATAGAATTAACACGGTACTGGGTTCTATCACCAGGAGTGAAAGGAATAGATCAGCAGATGTAATACTAAGACTTTACTTAGTGTTAGATAGGCCTCATTTAGATTATGCTGTGCAGTTCTGATCTGCGTACTATAAGATAAGAACATAAGAAATGAGGAGACTGCAAGAAGCCAGTTCATGAGATATACAAGGCAGTTCCTTGTCCCCGACCCTTGGAATAATCCAATGTTTAGCCATCCCACCTGTCATCCCTATCCATATTCTGATCCAACCGTCTTTTAAAGCTACCTATAGATTCAACACTTATTACGTGTCCACCCACCCTATTCCAATTGTTCACCAATCTGGTAGTGAACCAATATCTACCTAGGTCTGAACTGAATCTAAGTTTTTCTAGCTTGTACCCATTTCCACGTGTCCTAACCTGACTACTAATTTCTAAAACCTGATCAATGTTTCCCTTATTAATTCCTTTTAGCCATTCAAAACCTCAATCATATCCACTCTTGCCCTCGTTCTCTGAATCATCTTGGTCATTCTTCTCTAGACTGCCTCCAAGGAGCCTATATTCTTCCTATAATAAGGGGACAAAAATTGAGCTGCATAATTTAGGTAGGGTCTAATTAGCACTAAATATAACTTCAGAATGACCACAGAACTCCTATTTGTCACACACCTACTTATAAATCCCAGTATCTTGTTGGCCCTATTTCTAGCTATAACACATTCTCTGGGGCGCAAGTCACTATTTACTTGAACTTGCAAGTCCCTCACACTTTATGACCTTCCTAAGATAGTGTCATTTAATGTGTAGTCCACAGGCCTATTACCCTTACCTACGCTCATAATGCTATACTTGTTAATATTAAACTGCATCTGCCTTTTCTCTGACCACTCGTACAGCCTATTTAAGTAATTCTGCAGCATCCTAGCATCATCTATATTCTTTACTGGTCTTCCTATCTTTGTGTCATCGGCAAATTTACTGATATCACTGTTTATTCCTGTGTCTCTAAGTCATTTATATAGATTATGAATAACAACGAACCTGGTACTGATCCCTGTGGAACCCCACTAGTGACATTATCCCATTCTGATTTCTTCCCATTAATCTGTACCCTCTGTTCCCTACTAGTAAGCCATCCCCTAACCAACTCTAGCATCTTCCCACCTATGCCGTGCACCTTGACTTTACTTAACAGTGTCCTATGGGGTACTCTGTCAAAGGCTTTACTGAAGTCCAAATAAACTATATCATACTCGTCCCCCTTATCTACGGTTCTAAAAACTTTCCTATAGAAGGATAATAAATTTGTCAGGCAGGACTTCCCCCTGCTAAAACCATGTTGACTATGTCTAATTAGCTTGTGTTCATCAAAAGATTTTCTAATTGTCCCTGCTCTGATAGCTTCTAACATCTTGCCCACCACTGATGATAAGCTGATTGATCAGTAGTTACTTCTTTCTGCCTTATCTCCTTTCTTGAATTTAGGAATTACATTTGCCTGTCTCCATAACCTGAGAACTACTCCTGTGTCCTAGGGATTTTCTAAAAATCATCGTAATGGGTTCAACGAGTTCTTCTCTACATTCCTTAAGAATCCTCGGAAAAATGCTGTCCAGTCCTGGAAATTAAATTTTTTTAACTCTATTTCCTTGCTAATTAATTCCCTACGTATGACTATGTTGCTTAATTTATCAGCTTCTTGTTCCCTAAAACTATACTGGCTCCAGTTCCCTATCTGACTTTTCCTGAGAAAATACGGACAAGAAGTATTTATTTAATTCTTTACTAATTTCCTCACTATTTTCTGTCAAGATACCATCCATTCCTTTAAGAGGTCCTATTCTAATCTTTGCTTTAGCCTTGTACAGCTGATAGAATTCCATTAGATCCTTCTTGGCATCTCTAGCTATCCTAACATCATAATTCCTCTTTGCGGTCCAAATATCCTTTTTAACTTTCCTATCTAGGTCATTATACTGCCCTACTACCTGTACTTCTCTTTTAATTCTCCTATAGAGTCCCCTTTTTAATCCAATTTCCCTTCTAATATTGCTATTCATCCATTTTGGATCATTTCTATTTGACCTAATCCTTCCTCCTCTTTGGTATATACTGTTCCTGCCCTGTATGAATTTCCCTAACTATGCTATTATAATTTAATTCTAGATCAGTGCTTTGATCCTTCTCTCTGCCTACTCCTATTTCCTCCCAATTTATACTCTGCAGGTGGTATCTGAGGCCCTGGTAATTTGCTTTTCTAAAATCTGATACTAAAGCAGTGTTTTGTTCTACCTCTCTCTTTGCATTAATCTTGAATCTTGTATATAATTTCATGGTGGTCACTAACATCAAATCTAACTCTAATCTCAACCTGACTGACCAAAGTTTCATTATTCGTGAAGACCAGATCTAAATTATTTCCCTGTCTCATTGGTTCCCTTACAAGTTGTGTGAACAAACCATCCTGGACTACATTTAGGAATTCCTCCAAGCACCCGTCTCTTGTCATACTATCCCAGTCCATTCTCCTATAATTAAAGTTCCCCATAATGCACACATTATTATACCTAGATGCCCTTGCAAGCTCCTACATCAGGGGTGCATTAGCTGCTCCGTCTAAATCCGGGGCCTATATATTATCCCTACAAAAAACTTTTTCCCTCCTATAATAATATCAAAGTTTCTGTAATACCTATAATATCTAACTCTTCTACACATGCGATACCTCTAAGTGTGTCTATCTTATTTATAACACTCCTACTGTTTATATAAAAGACACTAAGTTCATGTACCTCCCTCTCTTTATCCCGTCTTTTGTCACTATTACCCTTACCTCTATTAATATATAGTTTCCCTGACTGAACTGCATAACTGCCCTCTCAAGACATTCACAAAGCTCCTGCACCCATTCCCTACTGAAGTGTACACCATCCCTGGCATACAGCTCCTGTCACCCTTGCCCCACTCATCCATAAAACCTAACCCATCCTCCTCAACCTCTCGTTGAGGCCAAGGGCATGTGAGAGCCACCAGCCTCTAACCCCCTGTTAAGGGAACACCCGTGACACTATAAACCTCCTCCCACTCTCCTTTACCTCCCTCAGAAGCTCCCTATACCTATTCACTAGCTCCTCTGACCTTACCCTGCCTAAATTGTTCACTCCCACGTGAACCATCACTAACGCCTCCTTCCCCGTCCACTCCACTGCCCTCCTGTATCTCTCTACCACGTCCAGTACTCTGACTCCAGGAAGACAACACGTCATCCTCCTCTCTCTGTCGGACTCACAGTAAGTCTCATCTAAATACCTAATCCTGGAGTCACCCAGAACTAACATTTCCTGAAACTTTTCTAACCTTTCCTTGTCCTTCCTCTCCTTCCCACCTTCCTCTCCTTCCCATCTAACTTCCTCTTCACTACCTTCGCCTTGGGGGTTCTGTCCCCTTTTCCTATTTCTACTTCTACTACGACCTCTTCCTCCTCATGTGTAACTAACAAGCCAATCTTGTTGCTACATTCTACATCACACAGGGGAAGAATTTCCCCTCACACAAGGGAGGGCTCACCTTCTCTTTCCCTCCCCTACCCACAACCCTCCAACTATCCCCCACCTGTATCTGACCTGACGCTCGTGACCTGACTCTAACTTCCCGTCTTAGCTCCTGCATCTGCTGCCTGGTTTCTGCCAACAAAACTTTCACCTCCTTAACCTGTCCTCTATAGCTACATTTCTAGAATAGATATTGATATTGATAAACTAGAAGCAGTACTAAGAAGGATAACTAAAATGATTCAGGAGATAAGGAACTTAATTTACAAGAATAGATTATAAAACCTCAATCTATACTCTTTAGAAAGACGTAGAGTAAAAGGAGATCTGATAGAAGCGTTTAAATGGTTCAAGGATTTTAACAAAGGGGACATGAATAAGATTCTCATAATCAAGGAGAAAGTAGGAGCACAAACAAATGGGTTCAAGCTAGATAAGTTCAGATTCAGGAAAGATATAAGTAAAAATTGGTTCACTAATAGGGTAGAAGAGGAATGGAACAAACTCAGCAAGCATGTGGTAAGTGCAGGGACAGTAGATACTTTTAAGAAAAGGGTGGACACATCTATAGATGAAGAAAACAGATGGTAACTGTCAGGCCGTTTCCACACCAAAGTCGCATATCTCATGTGGCAAGTGGCAGGAGGCATGTGGCTAATGACACGCGACACAGTACTTTCGCACCAAAGTAACATGTGGCATGTGTCCAGATGGCATCATCAGAGGATGAGGCTGATATAGTTCCTCTGATCAGTGCTGTAAAAACAGCTGTGCCACGTGGTTTCATGCCTTGTCCTGCTCATCCTTTAAGGTGTAATGTGGTGAAGTTGTGTCATGCATAGGGATGAGAAAAAGTAGAAAGCCTTGTGCAGCGAGGCCGCGGGAGGAATGGAGGCATGCAGTTAGCAAGTTCAGACGAGAAGTAAGCATAAAAATAGCAGTAAAAAAGATATAGAGATGCAACATTGCATCGGTAACTTAAAGAATCAAAACAGTCAGACAGTCAAGACAGTCAGTCAGTTAAATATATATATATATATATATATATATATATATATATATATATATATATATATATATATATATATATATATATATATATATATATATATATATATATATATATATATATATATATATATATATATGTATATATATATATATATATATATATATATATATATGTATATATGTATATATATATATATATATATATATATATATATATATATATATATATATATATATATATATATATATATATGTATATATATATATATATATATATATATATATATATATATATATATATATATATATATATATATATATATATATAGAGTAGTGGAGGGTCTGCGCAACAGTCAGGTCTATGCGCTAAGTCCCATTAAATAAATAAACAGAGAGCAGAAAAGATAGAACGAAGTTTAAATATTACCGCCAGTACCACTCCGTTTTCTGCGCGAGCCAGTGAGAGAGAACCAGTGCATCTTTACACAGTACTAAGGCAAGTTGTGTTTCAGTCCTCATCGCTAACGCTTTTGATAGCACAAATGAATGTCAGTGTTAGTCATTGCCACCTATTTTGATACAAATCTAACATTGTTTGTCAATTAATACATTGTTACAATGCATGACTGCTAAATGGTTAAAGATAAACATGCCTAGTCTCAAGAAATGAGTGATGGCATGGATAGCGCGAACACCAGCCATAAACATCATTGTTGGCAAAGCGCCAAGTGGTTTTAACATATGTCCAAAGACAAAGAAAATCATCAGCATGACAGGAGTGAAACACGTCTACTCCGTCACAAGTGGCACACGGCAGCAGGTGACAGTATTGGCCTGCTGCTCTGCCATGGGGCATTACCTTCCACCACTGTTGATCTTCCCCTACACCAGGGATCCTCGCTTCAATGCGTTGGAAGGGTTAGAAAAGGCATTTTTCCAAGAAACTCCAAATGGATGGATCACTGAGGAAGTTTTTCTTAGCTTTCTGAGGGATCTTTATTCCCAAATTGGGAGAAAAGCGACCAGTGGTGCTGTTTGTGGACGACCATTCCAACCATCACTCCCTAGCAATCAACACGTTGTGTAAGGAGAATGACATCATCCTATACTGTCTAAGGGCGCACGCCAGTCACCTCATCCAGCCACTGGATCAAGCTTTCTTTGGGGCAATCAAACCAGCTTGGAGTGAAGCCGTCAGAAAGTTTCATTACCAGACTGGAGAGAGTGTCACCATGCGCACATTTGCCCGCACACTTAAAAATGCTTGGGACACTACAGCACATCCAGAACTTGCTCTCAAGGGATTTATAAAATCCGGAATATATCCCTTCAACCCTGAGCTTGTGCTCAACTCTGACAAGCTGAAGCCGAGTTGCAGTTTCTCCAGTGCCACTTCTCCAAACTCATCATCATCTGATGCCTCTATTCTTCCCGCCTGTACCCCAGCAACTTCGATCTCTCCTCCTTCTGCATCACAAGTGATTGAATCCAAGTTCTCGAGGCCAGAGCAAGGAGCTCCCACTTCTTCAGCGTTCTCCAACATTTTTGAGCTCATAAAGCTTAACTTCTTGTTGGGGGAAGAAACAACTTTAAAATTCATGAAGCGGTACGGGGAGCTGTATGACATGGAGGACCCACTCTATGAAGAATGGAAGGTGTTGTTTGAAAATACCTTACAACCTGCCCTACAGTCCCTGCCTTCCACATCCCAGCCTGTCCCACAGTCGCTACCTTCCACATCCCAGCCTGTTCCACAGTCCGTGCCTTCCATATCCCAGCCTGCCCCACAGTCCCTGCCTTCCACATCCCAGCCTGCTCCACAGTCCCTGCCTTCCACATCCCAGCCTGCCCCACAGTCCCTGCCTTCCACATCCCAGCCTGCCCCACAGTCCCGCCTTCCACATCCCAGCCTGCCCCACAGTTCCTGCCTTCTACATGCCAAAACTCCAAAAAGATTGAGGATTACCTCACATTGCCCTCATTCCAGAAGAAAAAGGGATTGAAAAAGACCACCGCAATATTGCCATGTTCAATAAGTGGTGTTGAGTACCGGCAAATGATTGAAGAGAAACAGAGAAAGAAAAAAGAGGAGAAGGAGAAAATGGAAAGAAAAACAAAACGAGAGGAGAAAAAAGTACAAGAACAGGAAGCTGAAGCAAAGAAAAGGCGAATGGAGGAAAAGAAAAAGCAGAAGGAAAACGAAAGGAAAGAAAGAGATGAGGAGAAGAGAAAGAGGAAAGAAAAACAGTTCAGGAAACTTCTGTCTGTATCCCAAAAGCAGAAAGGCGAGGAGACAGACTCTTCAGACAGTGGGGATGAGCCAGTCCTGGACGATGACTCTGATGATTTAGTTCAATATGTGAATGAACTCTGTCCTAAATGTCAATGTGAAAAAAGAGAAAAAGTGAGAGTGCACTGTGCATTGTGTGACAGCTGGTGGCATGTAGAATGTGTGAATGAGATTGATTCTACCGGGAAGTTTCAGGAAGACATTGAAACAATGGATGTTGAGTTTTATTGTACAAAGCGTAACTGAGGCTGGTGTGAGATTGCCCTACTGTTTTCATGATGCTTAATAAGATTTTGCATTGTGTATTTTCAACCTTTTTGTTTTGAATTCTTTTTGAAATTTATTTGTTAATGATTTTCGATACTTACTGACACTATTACTGACACTTACTGACACTTTGTTTGTCAATATAATTATATCTGTAAAAATAAAAAGCTTGTTTGCAATCTTTGTTTTATTTTTTCAAGCTTTTATTATTTGACAGGCAAGAGGCATCACTAACTACTTAATGACAACGATTTTAATAGCTTGTGCATAAAGATAGAGAACTTAAGGCACCTAGGGCGATAACCTGACATGCCATAGCACACTGACCCCCCACTGGCGCAATACCCTCCGCCACATAGCGTGTAAACCCGACTAGTAGCGCATTGAGCCGTCAGCCAATTCCTTCACTTACACCTCTCTACCAGGGTAACTGACGATATCGGGGGTAGCACATCACTCGCCATCAAAGTTTAAAAGATTTTTCACTTGCTGGTGAAATTTTGTGGTCGTATTCGATCTGGAGGCTTCGTAGGCTAATATTATCTGCTTAAGGTAGCGCAAACCACCTCCACTACTCTCTCCCGCTCTCTTTCTCTCTCTCTCTCTCTCTCTCTCTCTCTATATATATATATATATATATATATATATATATATATATATATATATATATATATATATATATATATAGTCGACCCTCGATTTAACGGACTCTATCTGCTAACGGACAATCAACCCAGATCCGGACTAAAGTCCGTTAGTGTAAAAGAAAGTCTGGTAGGTGGCGGTGGCATCGGTAACATAATCCGTTAAAATCTGGGGTGAAACGCCCAACTTTTGGGCAATGAAATATAAAAACCTTATATAACCAAACCTAAACAAACCAAACCTAACATAACTTAATCTAACCATAACCTAATGTAACCTAACCATAACCTAACATAACTTGAAAGTTTATTTGCGAGGTAAGCAATGGTGAGCACACCCTGAAACCTTCACAGATGTGCTGAGTACACTACGTATAGTATGCACAACTTTAAATTTACCGTATATACCGGACTATAAGAAGACTGGTTATATAAGACGACCCCCAATTTTCGAGGAAAAAAATTTGGTTTTCAGCTATTATCGCTATATTAGACGACCCCCTTTCTCATGGCAAGGTTCACTGTTCACCCGTCCTTAATTTATTACTCCAACAATTACTTCCAACACTAGTTGCTCAAGATGTAAGTAGTTAAAGGAATTAAAAAACTACATATTGTACGTATATTACTTTTACTAAACAATAGTCTGAATTTTTCAAAACGTAAAGAAACATTATCATAAATATCAGCACCACCATGCCGGGCGCACTCTAATACCTTGTTTCACCAATTGTCTCAAACATTTGCAACATAGATATTTAATTAAAAACCTTCAAAATCATCTTCATCTGATACAGTAAGCATGTCAAATATATCTTGAGATACATGTTCAAGGGCATCATCATACGGGTCAAATTCTGCATCATCTGGGTTGTCATCTGCAGCTTCATCACCAGTGTCGCCCGCCACCCTGGTGTTGTGGTCCGCACGTGACGTTGTCAGTAAACATTCAACACCCATAGAGTTAGGGTGGGCCCGCACGCCTGTGTATGTGTGTGTAGGTGTATGTATATATATATATATATATATATATATATATATATATATATATATATATATATATATATATATATATATATACATATATATATATATATATATATATATATATATATATATATATATATATATATATATATATATAGTAGAGCCCCATTTAGCGCGAGAATTAGGTGGATGAACGCGGTCGCACAAATTATATTCGCGCTAATTGAACAAAGTAAACAATATGAAAAAAATTATTTGGTGCAGTGGGTCTAACTTTTGGGTTTGATAATTACTCAAAATATTCACTCACATTAAAAAAACAACTCACCTTTCTTCCATAGGGGCGCTGGTATCTAGGGGATGGGTTTGTGAGGCAGTTGCAGGGTTAATAAGAAGTAGAGCCCCCACTGTCATTGGCACCTTGATCTCTCATCAAGTTTTCTGCCTCTTGTTAAACACCCTCAAATCCAAGGAAGTCCACTTCATTGTTATCCTCAGCACTGGGAGCGAGTCCTGGTGGTGGTGGTGGTGCGTCTGTAGCAGGAGTGCTTATGAATCTTGTTATGAGAGTCTGCCATCTCTCATTCATTTTCTTTGAATGCAGGTCTGTATAATAATGCATCACTTTATCCAGTTGATGCACCATTTCTGTTATGCGAACACTGCAGTTTTCATTTTCTGTGATGCACTCTTTAAAGGTGTCAACCCCAGCCAATATTTTACTCAGTTGCTGCATGGTGAGTTCACCAGACGGTGATGAAGCTTCTACTGCCTCGTCTTCTCTGGCATTCTCTAGAGCATCCTCAATAGTAATTACATCCATGATAACTTCAGGTGTCATTGTGTCCCCTGTGGTGTTCACCTCTCGAATCTCATCTGGTGTGACATTCTCAAAACCTAGAACCCGACATGCAGCAGCAGCAGCATCCATCAAGGAGTCTGAGTGTCTCTGAACTTGGCCACACTCATCCACCACCAGGTGGGGTACTAAGGGTTGCCAGGCATGATGAACTGTTGCCATGTTAACCTCATCCCATGCCTTCAAGAGGAAGCCAATTGCATTCCTCACAGTAAATTCCCTCCAATATTGGTGGACAGAAATTGCTTTGGGGTTGGTGTATTGTTGGATGACAAGTTGATCTGCTTC